>JAATLQ010033291.1:0-17276 GCA_013421005.1 Heliconius erato x Heliconius himera | reverse complement strand
TAGTATTGAGTATGATTCTTAAGCTTAGTTACAAGACGAAATGAAAAGAACAAAATATTTTTTTGTTATATTTCTTTTGTTTGATTTTTTTTGGTGAAGAGAAGAGAGAGCTATGAATGAATAAGCCATTAGTTAGGTACTTCAACTAAGATGTTTTGTTAAACAGCACGAGCAAGACCATATGGAATATTTCTATCTATTATCATATACTTATTTTAGTACATTAAAAGAGTATGTTATTATCAATTTAATTATACATAATAGTATTGGCACTAATTGGTAAATTGACTAGATTCATTAACTTTATATATTTTATAAGTTTAACATATAAGAAGTACTGATAAATATCACTAGCAACACTGTACAGAATTATTCAATTTCCTTTTAAGTAACTTTTATTTTAAGACCTATAAACAATATGTTATTCTCAATTCAATTATAGGTAATAATTAATTACACATTGATTTATATAGTATATGGATAAATACATTATGTAAAAGAGCAACTGTTGATTTTCTTGCCGGCTCTTCTCAGCAGAACTGCCTTCCGAACCGGTGGTAGCTTCTTTTTTGTTTAGATGTTAATTCGACGATTCAAAAGTGCTTATTTGAATAAGTAATATTTTGAATTTGAATACTTTAATGATTGTATAAATTTAACATATAAAAGTTGGTCATTTGACAGTATGTCCAAATATTTATAAATAGACAGTTTCGTTAGCCATGATCAGTCGAATAAACTAAACAGAATGTGACGCTGCTCATTTTATTATTCCCATATTCAAACCACTACTGGAACAGTTTCTAATATTATAATGATTGGTTACTACACGTGAAAATAATAAGCAATACTATCGCAAATTAGCATGCAATCGATAGTTCACAACAATCGATAGTATCGATACTGTCGATACTATCGTTTCCTAGAAATTCAATAGTATTGATACTATTGATAATATCGATATTTTACTGATTGAGAGATACGATACTATCGATAATATCGATAGTATTGCATTTGTCCGATAGTATTGTACCTTTTTTAACTATCAATTGTTTCGATACTATCTATTTAATCGATACGATCGATTATAATATCGCCTTCTATCGGACTACTATCGATAGAGTATCGATATTCTATCGATAGTCCACTATCGATCGGCAACACTACCCTGAAGCCTACAAACCTGTGGTCGCAAGTCCCGGGCACTGCTCCGAGCTTCACATCATTTAAAGAGTAAGATAACATTAATTATCCTACCATCAACAACTGATGTTTGTCCAACACGACTGCTCTATAGACTGACTACCTTCTTATTATTTATTATGCTTACAATTATAATCCTCCATAATTAGTTTACTTTTGAAATCATTCAGTTATTTACGCTTCCAGTTATTATTTGAAATTACCTTGTTAATTGTGTTTGTGCATGTGTTCACATATGAGTAGAACCAAAGGCCAGGACATGATCGGAGGTTCTTTTATTTTTAACGCCCACCACGCGTCTTCCTGACATATATATATTTTTATAATATATTTTTATATTTTGCTAATTATAAAAATTCTTTATAAAAATCCATTCTGTTTAAGGACATAATACGTATTATAGAGAGGGCAATAAACTGCTATTTCTGAATACGGACTACACGATTATAATGGTTCAAAGTTTCTTCTAAGTTCTGTATGATTAACGTCTAGACGTATTTATTTTCATATATTTACACATACTCAGGGTTAAAGAAAATGATCAGCAATAAAATATTATTTACATTATGAAAGGCCGTCTGGTGCAAGGATATAGGCTTGCGATTGTAAGCGTGACGGTTGTGGGTTCAATTCCAACTCGAAGAAATTAATCGTGGCCAACTTTTTGTTATTAAAAATCACGCTATCCAGTGGAGCTTTTTGAAAACTCACTTGATCTCAAATTATTAAATTTGTGTTTTTTCGGAGTATACATATGTTTTAATATTCTGTTGCATTTTATTCATTCCGTAGTAAGTCATATATAGATAAATAAAGATCGGTGATGTATTGTTTAGATTTGTATTTTTTAAACTTTTTATACTAGATCTCAAAAAAAATGGGGGGCCACATTATCATCTTCTCATTATATATCAATAGAAATAAAACAATAAGTACATCATACATATTTTAATATATATGTATGGTATGATATGGTTCTTTGATTATGGCGTTCCGAGCGTGCCAGTAGAGCACATATCACTTCGCCAATGTCACGTTGTGTGGAGAAAACACGAAAGAGGTTGTACAATATATATGTATACGTACATACTGCGGCGTTGAGTTCTGCCACTTAACACGCAATGCCTCCAGAATTCGGCAGAAAGTGGGGAACGGAGTGTCTTACACTAGGTTCTCTCTGCCTACCCTGCTGTGTGCGGGATACAGCGTGAAGCTGAATTATTTATTTTTATATTTTAATATATATGTATACATACTTATAAGCTTACAATTTATACAGTAACCATAGTTACCAAAGATGCCTTGATTGGACAAAATATGCTTACATACTAAATAATGCGGAAAATCTCTTACTCGTATAATGGCCTCGTTACATTCCGCCAAAAGAAATAAATCAACTTCGCTCTGATATATTTACGTGATTCAATATTTACTTGATCATACATATTTCATTTTATAGTCGTTTCCAGTACATTAACATTATTGAGTGCTTTTACTTTACATACTAATTTTGTTACAATGGATTTTAAAAATGTGGCAGGGTAGACAGATGGAACTTGGAAACCTAGTGTTAAGACACTCCGTTTCGAAACACTCCCATTCTCCAGTTTCCATCGAATTTTGGAGGCATTGTGTGTGAAGTGGAGGTCAATGCTGGTGCAATTTGCCTCGGTACCAGAGCGAGGAAATAAAAATCTGAAATATTTTATGTCCTCGAGAGGGGATCGAACCCACAAGCTATTGCGTTTAGACACGCTTGTGGGTCTGCG
The DNA here is from genome assembly GCA_013421005.1 of Heliconius erato x Heliconius himera. NCBI lineage: Eukaryota > Metazoa > Arthropoda > Insecta > Lepidoptera > Nymphalidae > Heliconius > Heliconius erato x Heliconius himera. The sequence goes on along the minus strand of JAATLQ010033291.1, from coordinate 14,304 downwards.
CCATGACTGGCCTGGAATTTTAAGTCAGTCGTTTACTGTGACATACTATTTATTACCATACTACCCATTACTTTGACAATTTTAAAAATGTGGATTATAAGTTTAAAAAAATATGAAAAAGAATATTATGCACTACAAGTGCATAATATTCTTTCCCTCATCAGATCTTATTGTCGTATTATAAAATTTTTAACTTGATAAACTAAAAACAAAATTTCTATAAAAAAAAACAATTTAAATCTATATCTATTAAAATAGCAAACCGCAGGTGTATTTTATCCTGAAAGGCGTTGGCTAGAGTTAATCTATGTTATTAACTCGCATGTAGGTTAAAGTGGAGTTTTAAGTCTGCTAGTTCTATCTTGTTTTGTTTGAAGATTTTTATACGAACTCATGAAGCTTTTTGTTTTTACTTACGTAACTATTAAGCTCGCTCGTAGTCCGAGTTTTAAGCTTTAAAATTTTTCAACACGTATAAGTGTAATGTGTAAAACTAGTTAAGATTTCTTATAATAAAATAAAATGTACATTAATGGTTTTATTAGTTTAATATTGTTATCAATAATTAAAGATACGTTTAAGTTTATTGTATTAAAGTTATATAAATTATTAATAATATAGTGCGCTTTTTTTTGTAAAAGCTAAATAAAAATATGAGAATATCGATCGTTTTGCTTTTTAAATTTGCTTGCTTTATTTAAGCTGATTACCTCCCACCACCATCTTGAGGCTGCATGGCCGGCTTTGTTGTTTCTGACGGAAACTCAGATTGCTCGACCGAGCAACACAGCCTATCCAATACCCTACCCTGGCCACAAAATAGAACATATTACCAACCACGAGGGGAGATCTGGTCTCGACCTGGTCTATGGCAAATACATTATCCCAATTGGTTGAGCCGCCTATGCGACTTCCGAACGTGGACAACCACAATGCGTCCTTATTGGACCTACTGCTGACTTCACATCCGAAACAGTACAGTCAGCAGATTGGGATGAGATGCGTACATTTTACTCATTTTATTCCTGGGGGCCGGTTTGTTTCTAATCCGACGATCCTAATACCTGTACAGCGGATGTTGCCAACGTGTTTCTACAGAACATGAAAGTTTATGTTCCTAGTTCACTGTAGTGCCATCGATAGCGATAGACAATTTGATACGTTTGCAAACTTGCTGCCTCTAACCTTTTTGAGTAAACGCGAGGTATACGCGATACCAGTGCCACTCCGATTCGAGGAGGATCCGAAGTAGAAAGCCTCCAAGAGGAAGTACAACTGAGCTTCTAGTTTCTTTAAGTGGCAATTTGCAAGAGAAAGGTCCGAGCATATCGGCAAAATCGGCGAGAAATTTGAGAGTTATCCGTTCGCAACTTATCAGTTTCGGGAACTCTCAAAGGTGGCAGTTGGAAACTTTAGCCAGCCTTCTGCCATTACGCACAGGAAATGATATCTTGGTCCATACGACAAAAGAGAAAGCCGATCTCTTCCGACTTGGCATGAACGAGGAACAATTCCGTTTGCCTTGTCTTTTTTCCATAAAAAAAAAACTATAAGTCAAAAAGATTTTACTATATCACTATTTATCCCGGATAAAATGAAAATACATTAAAAAAGTACTGGTTCCTGCGATTTTATACGTGCACAATAAATAATATTTTAGAAGCAAAATAAAGTCCTGTTAGCTTAAGTTTGCTGTTTCCAACCGCCGTATTCTATAAGCCTCTTAATAATGGAACTTAATCCTTCAGCTTTACTAAAGATATTAAACGTCAATATTATTATGTGCAAGAAGCATAGATTTTTCTAGAGACGAATATCTATACCAATTATAGCGTCATTTGGATTAACCAAACACTGTAGAATTGTGAGCGCCTGTATCTCAGTATCCTGGCATAGGTAGGATTTTTTTTTGCTTTATTTTTAGGATTCCGTATCTCAAAAGTTAAAAATGGATCCCTTATAGAATCACTTAGTTGTCCATCTGAACATACAGATTTTCTTTTTATTTTGATGTATACAATAGTAATAATTCGAAATTAATTCAAAATAAATCACAATTTTTGAACCGAACCACCATATTTAAAGCTAGGAGCCTTCCGCAATTTAATATGGACCTTATGACCTTGGCCTACCTACGGTTGTGCGAATTTAATATTACTTATAATTTATTTGTTTTACTATAAATATACATAAGGTGTGCCAGTCTTCAATGTCAACTGTACTCTAGACCCCTCCCAGGACTGAAGTTTATACTACAATAAAAATTTCTTCGAAATTCAGCAGTTCCGAAAAAGTGCGAGAACACATATTTCATCACCTTAAATGTTTTTTTTTGTAAAAAATATTTGAAGAACAGTATCTGTTCTTCAAATATTTTTATAATTTTTCATGTGGTTTTGTTATATTATAGTACAATTGCTTTATTTTCTATTTAGTTTAAATTTTATGTAAACATTTAACATCTAAATTATTATTTTTGTAATAATATAACTTAATGTAATTAACTCAACGTTCGCTAAATTAGATTTTATTTTATTTTATTGTTTCAATTAACTGAAGTAGAGAGCATGTCACATAAAGATCGTTTATCATATTCAAGCCTGCGGTTTAATAACAAAGGCGTGAAAATATAGTCTCAAGTTTACATTTAATATTTATCTTTATTGTTGTTTACATATTTTATATGTATTAATGTAAATATTATTAAACTCTTTTCCAGTATTTGTAATGTTTTATATCAATAAGTACAAAGTAAGAGGAAGCGCGCCGATGGTTTTGGGTTCGATCCACACTCGGGAAAATTGAGTAGGTACCACTGCATTGAGCACCAGCGCGTCGTTGAAAGCGAAAAACGAAGTGTCTTGACACTATATTTTCGCTGCATATCCTGCTGTATGCGGAAAAGGGCACAAAGCTTAAAAATATTATGTACATTTTTTTTATTATGGAAATATAAATGCTAGTATTAGTTTATTTTAGCAAAATCAGTTAAAGAAGGTCTTCATTTCAAGTTTCCCAACATATTTTGTCAAAGTTGGATACGATTTCTTTAACAGTTCCAAGTAATGATGTTGTTAGTCATCTTAAACCACAATTGAGTAATTGGTTTATTGATTACATCTACACACGTTATGTAAATCAAATGACCATCTATGAAATAGTAGTTTGGCCCTCAAGACGGAGAGAGATTAACTTAAAATAAAAAATAAAAATCAGCTTCACGCTGTATGTATCCCGCACATAGCATGGTAGGCAGAGGGAACCTAATGTTAAGATGCTCTCTTACCTATTTTACGCCGAATTCTGGAGGCATTGTCTAATGTATACAAGACTAATGCACTAAGATCACTCTGCACTGTACAAACGCAGGAGAAATAAATATTAAGTTATTTTTACTTTATCATAAAAAAATTAAACGTGTAAGATTTTCTAAAACATCTAATAAACTTTGAGATGTTACATTTAAGTGTATTAGTTGTAATAATATAAATTGATACTAAGATTCCAAAATTAATTCCGTATGTTATTAAAGGAGAAGAACGGAGTGTCTACTGTGTGGTGTATTCTCGAAAAAAAAAATATAACAACTACTACTACTTTATCATAATCGTTGCATTTTTTTTTTTAATAAAAAATATGATAAGGCCACGACTTAAATATAGGAGCCAGTCTCTCGTTAGCGGTAATCGAGTCACGTTCCGTAAATGGTATTCTTCTATTGGTTTGCTCATCCCGTTGCCCGGAACAAGATGTTTGTTGAATTTGCTTGTTTTAAATTCATTTGCAGAATAAATTGATGAATCCCATAATGATGTTTTGTTAACGATTGAACAAATAATTGACGATAACGTTACATATGCTGTTAATTTGATTTATAGCTGTAATCACCAATTTTCGAAAACATTTTTTTAATATTTTTAATAATATTTAAAGATGTACTGATTATATGCATATACTCGTATGCATGTAGAAACATGTATATATGTGTATAGGAAGGTGTCGATATTTAAAAAAAAAAACGGTAATTGTGTTCAGTATACAAATTTAGTATTGAAAGTTAATTTTTTTTTCTTTATTTTAGTTTCACCTAAGTCCCATTTGGTATAACAGACGGAATTCAGAGTTTAAGATACTTTATAACCCACTTTCTGCTGAATTTTCGAGACATTGCCTTTTTCCTTATTACTAGGGTGTGGAAATGAAAATATTAAATACGTTATTTTCCTGAGAGAGAGAAAATATTAAATATTTTATACCGCCGAGTGAGAATCAAACCCACACACGCTTACAGTCATACGCTTGTGCCCACTTGTGCTCACTTCATAACTTAAAATAAGTTAACATAAACTTCCTTCTATCCTGTAGAAATTCAAATGTCAATACATATAACGATATTACAAAACTTTAGTATAATATCTATTCCATCCATTGTATTCCAGGTACTTGAAATATAAAACCAAATAACTGCAGCTGGCGAAATTTCAATATCATATAGTAACAAAAAGAGATTTTTTACCCACGGCACAGATGCAGTTGATAAATGACTGGACGGAGATTAATATCAGTTTGATTGTCTCTCGTTTTATTAAGTGAGTGTAAGTTGTAATTTTTTTGAGGCCGTCATGCTGCAGTGGCAAGCATATGGCTGTAAGCACGGAGGTTGTGGCTTTGATTACTACTCAGAAAAATTAAAAAAAAAATTGAATCAGCTTCACGCTGTATCCTGCACACAGCAGGGTAGGCAGAGGGAACCTACTGTTAAGACACTCCGTTCCCAAGTTTCCACCAATTTCTAGAGGTATTGCGTGTTGAGTGGCCGCGCTTTTTGGTGTCGAGGGCAACACCAAAGTGAAGAAATGAAAATATAAATGTAAATAAATATTTCATCTCCTCGAGTATGGATCGAACCTACAACCAGTGGACTTACAGGCGCACTTTGTGCCCCTGCGCCACGACTGGCCTCAATCAAAATGACTTTAGCCACAACAAAAAGCTGTATAATTTTATATTATTTTTCTATTATATATAGGTAATTCATATTTATAAGTTAAATATAACCTTTCATCGAACAACTGAATTTTAAAATAGACACGAATGTACCTAGCTTCATACTATATGTTTAAATTTGAAACAGATTGGTTTCATAGTCGTCTGCATAATTGCGCTCATTACTGATTCCAGCAATTAAGTTTATCTCATTAAATGAAAATCGTAATGGCTACCATTTAGCCTTACCATATTGTATGGAAAAAAATGTTAAATATATGTATGATTGCATATAAATGTGATATTAGGTTGCTAAATTAGATAGTTGAGGCCCGGCGTAGGGCAGGGGCACGAGTGTGGGACTGTAAACGCGACTGGTGGTGGATTCGATACCCACTCGATGAAATGAAGTTTTTAAATATTTAAATTGTTTACGCTTTGGTATCGAGGCAAAGCGCGGCGTTGAGTTCCGCCACCCAACACGCAATGCCTCCAGAATTCGGCGGAAAATGGGGAACGGAGTGTCTTTACATTAGGTTCCTTCTGCCTTCTGCTGAGTGCGGGATACAGCGTGAGCCTGTACTTAAATTAGATCTTTGGTGGTAATTTAGTGGTGTAGTGTATATGTTTGTTTATGTAGCTTTGCTGACGAGTTACACTTAAATGCTATAATAAAAAAACGTATTTTATATTGTACTCAACACGTCATGCCTGCCAGAATATCTTAAGGACAAAAAAGTGTATTAACACTAGGTTCCCAGGTTCCCTTTGTCAACCCAACGACGTGCAGAATACAGCAAGAAGCTAAAAAAAAAGCATGCTCGAAACATGTAAGCCAAATAACTTAACTGAACTTGTATGTATTTTAAAGTGATTTTTAAGTAGAAAGGTTAAATTATTACAATAGCAACTATTATACAATTATTTTTAAACTGATGAGTTTTTTAATTTAAATAAGATCAAAATGAAAAATTAAAAGATTTATCACTCTCTTAGTCCCTTTACACCACCAGCGAATTAAATGAAGCTTAGTCACTCTTACTCTCTTTTTCCCTTTACACCGAATAAGAGAGTATTATACGTATACTACATTTATTCAGTACTTACAAGGCAGTCGATTCACATGCGAAACACGAGTCGTCGATACGTAGTGCTACAACATATTCATAATAAATTATTCAGCTACTGTAGCTTACGTCTTGCTATGCACAGAGTTTGGAATATACGAAGTTGTTCGCCAAGACCTAAAAAATTATAAAACAGCTTCATGCTGTATCCCGCACGTTACAGTGGGGACTTGGGAACCTTGTGTTACGGCACTCCATTTCCCACTTTGGCCAAATTTTGGAAGTATTGCGTGTTGAGTGGCGGAAGTCAACGCCGCGCTTTACCTCGACACCAGAGGGATGAAATAAAAAAAATATAAATTTAAATAAATAAATAAATGATTCATTTCTTCGAGTGGGTATAGAACCCACAACCAGTGGCGGTTATAGTCTGAGACTTGTGCCCCTGCGCCACGACTGCCATTTTTATTATTTAAACCTGTTGTAATAAAAATCAATAGTAATACTAATTATGACCAATCCATATTAATATTAAAAAGTTGTTGAGTGTGTTTGGGTAAACATGAAAATCTCCGGAACTGTTGAATAGATAAAGAAGGCTAATGTTTTCGTAAATCTAACTATAATCTACTTATTGTGCCTGATGTCAAGTAATCTTGGGAGCTTAGAATGTGACGTGTGTTATAAACAATTCTTAGTTATTTTCATTAGATAAAAGTGGCCAGTCGTGGCGCAGGGGCACAAAATGTGACTGTAAAATCGACTGGTTGTGGGTTCGATCCCCACTCGAAGGAATGAAATATTTATTTACATTTATATTATCATTTCTTCTCTCTGGTGTCCGAGGCAAAGCGTGACGCTGAGTTCCGCCACTCAACACATAATGCCTCCAGATCTTGGCGGAAAGTGGGGAACGGAGTGTCTTAACACTAGGTTCCCTCTGCCTGCCCTGTTGTGTGCGGGATACAGCGTGAAGTAAAAAATCAAATCAAATTAGATTTGATTTTTTAATTTTCATTCGACCACATCGCCGAAGCCGCAGGTGTAAGTTAGTACTTTACGTACTATGTACGTTTCATGAATGCTACCAATATTAATTAAAAATTTTACTCATAAACTAATTCAAATGTATTTAAATAATACCAAGGTTTGCGCAAAATTAATGAAGTCTTTGAATGAAGAATAAAAATCGTTTCGTAGAAATACGATTTTTGTTTATTTTATATTATAAGGTAGAGGAGTATTTATAAAGCAAGTCATATTATAGAAAATTGCTATTCAATAAAATATTGGTATCCCGCACATAGCAGTGTAAGTAGAGGAAACTTAGTGTTAAGACACTCCGTTCCCCACATTCCGTCGAATTTTTTGAAGCGTTACGTGTTGAGTGGCATAACTCAATGTCAAAATTTTGTCTCAGTGACAGAGCTAAGAAATAAAATATTAGAAAATTAAAATTCATTCTCCCGAGTGGGGAACGAACCCACAACCGCTACTGTCACATCCTGCGCCACGAGAGCCTAAAGTATTAAATACTTATAAACCTTAATAATTGGTTCCTTTTCACGCTTTCAATGCACTTTTAATACACTTTATATTTTTTTTCCTCGCTCTGGTAACGAAGTAAAACGCAGCGTAGAGTTCCGCCACTCAACACATAATGCTTCCAGTATTCGGTGGTAAGTGGATAACGGAAATGGACTGTCATTATATTAGGTTCCCAAGTTCCCTCTGCCTACCCTGCCACGAGCTGCATATAACGCGAAGCTACAGTAAAAAAATAATTTTAAAGACGACAACTCTGTCTTAAATAAAGGAATAAGTAAACCTTTACATTTCACGACCTGCAAACAGAGTCGCTAAGGCACTGCTAAAGTAAGCTTAGTTTAAGAGCTATTTAAAATTATATCTTTTAAATGTAGCTTTAAATTTACATAAACTACTTAAAGCAAAGGCGCAATTATAGAATATGTGCTATAATTTTAGATTCAATATCCATTCCGGATTAAACTATTTAAAAAAATTATATGCGCTTATTGCGCAAATCTTGAAAATGGAAATCAAGTGATAATTTCGCTTTCTTGATTTTTTTTTATTTTTTTATTTTCTTACATCACTTTATGCCGCTTAAAGCAGAGTAGGCAGTGGGAACCTAGTAGTAAGATACTTTGTTCGCCACTTTCCGCCAAATTCTCGAGGCATTACATGTTAGTGGCGGAACTTAACGCCACGCTTTGCCGTATTTCCAGAGCGAGAAAATAAAAATATTAATTTCATTCGACCGAGTGGAAATCGAACCCGCTATGTTTCTTTAAAAATTCATACTATTTATAAATTTCCTGACTCCTGATCGGGTCTGATCGTAAACTATATACGAGTAGGTACCAATATCAACTTATATTGCTCTTAAGATTGTGACATTAATAAAAGCGGAAGTGCTTATTAAGGATGCAAGGAATTTTCCTGGTCTTAAAAACATTAGGCAGGTATATGACAAGCTAAAATCAATATATCTTTATTACGTAGCATTTATGTATATAAAAACATAAAACAATATAATATGTTTTTTTTAACTTCACATGACATTGTACTCATGGCAGGGAACCTGGTGTTAAGATAATTCGGTTCTGTCATACTTCGGTTCATTAATACATTTCCGTTCCCCATTTTTGTTAAGTGGCGGAACTCAACACCGCGTTTTCGTTCGTTACTAGAGCGAGAAAATGAAATTATTAAATATTTAATTTTCTCGAATGGGAATGGAACCCACAACTTGTAGACTCATTCATATACAATTTATCATATATTCTTATCGATCTTTTATTTAAATTAAACATCAAATTTGTATATTATTATAGCAATATTCCCCTGATTTCATTAAATAACTGTGAATTTAAATCCTGTTAGAGATTATTTGTTTTAAAGCACATATCTGGTTAAACAAATATTCTTGGTAAAATTTAAAATATAAAAAGAAAGAAAGCTTCGTATAAACAAAAACATTTAATTCACCAAATCTTCTACATTCGAAAAGCCAAAACGTATATTTTCACAAAAATATATAAAAATGACAAAGAAATTCGACTCGACAGGAGAATGTTATTTTTCTAGTTACTCCGCACATTCGTTATCCTCATTACCGTGTTTCATTTCAGGTCTTTCATGGCCGCCACTTTTTTATCTTATTAAAATCCTTGAATGTAATGAATGCGATATGAATAATAAATTGTGAATTTTCCAACTCATCTTACGCAATCAAGTCTCATTTATTTATTTAATGCTATGTACTATATAATAGAAAACAATTTGGAATTACTTTATTTTTAATATATAATAAATAAATCAGCTTCACGCTGTATCCCGCACACAGCAGGGTAGGTAGAGGGAACTTAGTGTAAGACACTCCGTTCCCCACTTTCTGCCGAATTCTGAAGGCATTGCGTGTTAAGTGGCAGAACTCAACGCCGCGCTTTGCCTCGACAAAAGAGCGGAGAAAGGGAAATATAAATTTATAATCGGGGGGGATCGAACCCACAATCAGTCGGTTTTACAGTCACACTTTGTGCCCCTGCGCCACGACTGGCCTCAGAGAGGCTCTTATTTTTAATATGAAAGAAGTATATTTTAAATATGAGTACAGAGTTAAAAGCTATTATCAAATGAATACCAATAGTTGCTATCTTGCCAAAACAAAATTATCAAAATTATATTGAAATTATTATGGCAAATTACAGCTTTATTTAGGCGATATGCCGCTGGGGCGTATCAGCACAACGTCTGGCTTTAAACGTGTTTGTGAGTTTGATTCTCACTTAGGACAAATATTTTCATTTCATCGCTCAGTTAAAAAAACAAAGCAAGAAGTTAAAGTCCCCCACAGGACGCAAAATAATCTTGAAAAAGAGCGGAAGAAGTTTCTAGTTTTTATTTGCAAGCATATTCCACGTCAGATCATATAAAGTGGTTGAAAATTTATTTCGTGTTATTAATTCATTGTCATATTTTGAAAGATAAGAACTTATAAGAGGCGAAGTCGAATGTATTCGACTAACGATAAAGTAAGCTATTTCTCCTCCTTTTGTATATAAAAACTTGTTAATAAACTTTTTTTTTTAGTTAAAAAAATATAAAAAAAATAACTGACTTTAATAAAAATAAAAATAACAAATAAAACAACATTAATTCCAATGTGGCGATACCGGTATTTTTAACAAAACCAAAGGTCGCTCGCTGTCTGTATCACTGACATGACAGAATAAATAAATTAGACGTCACCCAACCCTCCTCAACCCGTCCCGACAAATAGAACAATTATGCATCCCTTTGCGGTGGACACGTATTTATTATTGACGTGAAAAGGTGAACACATGGATGTATATCACAGTTGAAGTGGCAGTAACAACTACGTATTGTGTCGACGATAAGAAAATAATGGAAAATAAGATTGTGAGGAAAAATGTGGTTTTAATTTGTGGTGTGTTGCTTCTTTTATTTTTTTAGCTTCACGTTGAATCCCGCTCATGGCGGGATAGACAGGGGAAACCGGGGAACCTAGTGTTGAGACAGTGCGTTCTCATTAAGATACTTCCGTTCCCAACTTAATTTTAACAGACCGCCGCATAGGAGAAGACTCTCCCGAGATCTTGTCCACCCTCCTGATTCCTGAGCGGCCGCCTTCATTGCTGGTCGTCTAAGCTGAACCTCCCAGGGGCAACCGAGGGTCTGACCCGGCTGGACTGACCTCCACCCATTCTAAAAAAAAAAAAATTTAAAATCCCATGGGGACGCTATGATGCTGTGATGCTGGAACTCTGGGATCCCAAGGACGCGAGCATATTTATGCGAAGTAAAAAAACTACGGCCAGGCAGGCCAGGCGTTCTGATGCAGTCTACCCTCTCCCCCCATGGGGGTTGAATACATGGTGCTTAATTTTCAATAAAAAAAAGAAAACAATGAAAAACGCAAATAATAATGTAAAAAAAGTAGTTTTATATCACAATGTTATATGTCAGTCAAGTTTCTAATTTCATTTGCCATTCCGCTCAATCGCAGGTACCCCAATGAATACTGTATAAACACTTTCTAAAAACGAATTTAAAATGTTCTCCTTTTTATATCGTGGTTCAATATATTCACAATGTCATTTGGGTTTTATTTTTATGTGCTGTCCTTATTTTATGAAGCAAATGAAGAGTAGTATATTCTAGATTTAACTACCGACGGATGAATTGTTTTGTGAGAAATGTGGCGTGGTAGGCTGACGGAGCCTAGTGTTAAGACACTCCGCTTTTCGCTGAATTCTGGAGATATTGTGTGTTCTCAACTCTGCGCTTTGCCTCGACAACAGAGGGAAGAGATAAAAATATAAAAAAAAATAATTTCCTCAAATCGGAATCGAACTCACACCCTCTCTCGTTAATAGTCACAGATTCACTATACATAGTGACATTACATGTAATGTATGAGACATTACATGTAATGTCTGTGTGTTATTTAGATATATATACACATTTTTTTTATTTCTTAAACATCGCAAAATCTCAGCGTGATTACTAAAAAAAGCATTCTAATTCATCATTCTTATCGCGCAAAGACAGCGTAGGAATATGTCAATAGGCTCTTCACGAAGTATTCATTTGGTAAAATATTTATCTTTGCAAATAAATTGAGGATTGCCCTTGTGGCGCAGAGGTATAAGCGTGTGACTGTTAAGACAGGTTGTGGGCTTGAATCCCAGTTGGGAAAATTAATTATTATTTATGAATGTTTTCATTTCTTCGCTCTGGTAGCAAGGCAATGCGCGGCGTTGAGTTCCGCCACTCAACACGAATTGCCTCGAAAGTTCGGCGGTAAGAATACTTGGTTCCCTCTGCCTATACTGCTATCTGAAAAAAAAACACTGAACTAGTAAAGTGTAAAGGTTATGTTTTTTTGTTTGCCAACTGGCCGAGAAAAAAATGATTAGAATTATTAATATTAGTTAAAAAACGTATAAAGGCGCATTCCAATAATGCTCTCAGCTCGAGGAAAGTAACAATAGAGTACAAATACTTACTGACTTATTAATTTTCTATTATATAAAATTTTAATGATTATTTTATTATCTGCAACTTACCTTCAAACTAAAAGGTTACTTCTTATATAAATATATATTTTCTAAAGTCTTTTTTCGCCTGACACGTCGTTTAACGCCCTTACGTCCTTTCGCGGTAATTTTGAAGCATAATATAATTTTTATAATTCGGTACATTCACTTGGTTGAGGCCAGTCGTGGCGAAACAAAGTATGACTGTAAATCGACTGGTAGTGGGTTCGATCCCCAAAGATGAAATATTTACTTAAATTTATATTTCCATTTCTTCGCTCTGGTGTCGAGGCAACTCGCAATGCGTGAAGAATTCGGCAGACAGTGGGGAACTGCTGTGTGCGGAATACAGCGTCAAGCTGATTTTTTATTTTTTTTAGTTACATTTCATCTTATCATTACTATCACGAACACACTTTCGCTCATGCCTTCCTCATTGAGTAAACATAGAACAATATTTTATTGCATCTCAAATCGTACACGGTGATACGTACCCAGCCATTTGCCTCTGCCAGAGTTTGGCACGTTCACCTCTAAATATGATACGTAAATGATACAAATATTATATTATTATTCAAATCACGCCACCAACAAATTTATCTACAGAACACGGAATTTATTCTGAGACAAGAACAAATCTGTGATTTTATCTTCACCTTTACATACATGTACAAAGGTATTTATGGCTGACGTACACTAAATAAAAGAAACCTGTATTTTTTGTATGCTTTCAAAATGGCATTGTACGCTGTAAATGTATATATACAGGTGTGTGTAAAAAAAATGTATTTCACAAAAAAAAAAAAAATACTAGAGGCCGTGGCGGAAATGAACGCCGCGCTTTGCCTCGTTACCAGAGCAAGGAAATGACAATATTATTATAATTATTATAATTATCAAGTGGAAATCGCATCATACAACCTTCGCGTTTGCATTTTGTGTCCCTGTCTTAACACTTAGTTCCCAGGTTCCCTTTCCCTACTCTGCTATGTGCGGGATACAATATGAAATAATATCCGAAATTCAAACATCGTAGCTATCGTCTACGTCTAAACATCAAGCGATAATATTAATGTATCGCATTTACGATCATCTAATGCAATTTACTATACCTACTACCGTATAATATACTACTAGTTACATCTATATATCTAGTACCCATATATAAGTATATAGATACATATACATCTATGACACCTATGATAGTAAACATGACGCATGCTTGGAAATATATAAACTTAATATCCATCGTAACAGACTCACTTTCATGACTTGAAGCCATTATTGATTATCAGAACACAAACCCTCAAATAATTATCTATAAATAATAAAATCAGCTTCACGGTGTATCCCGCACATAGTAGGGTAGGCAGAGGGAACACAGTGATAAGACATTCCGTTTCCCACTTTCCGCCGAATTTTTCGAGGCATTGCGGTTTGAGTGGCGGAACTCAACGTCGAACTTTTGCCTTGGTGTCAGAGCGAAGAAATAAAAATATTAAGAAATAATAATTCATTTCCTCAAGTGGGGATCGAACCCACAACCGCCGCGTTTCAGTCACACTCTTGTGCCACTGGGCCACGACGGCCTCAAATCCTCAAATAATTCAGTCTAAAATGTATAAGTTAAATATCGTCGACAGTATCCCTTTCGTCTCATGTCGGGGTAGATGGAAATGAGTCTGCAGACGCTGCAGCAAAATCCGCCGCAGCATCTCACTCTGTATGATTACACCATTAGTTCCCCATTAGTTTCCCAATTCGTTCCTTATGAATTCCCCATTAGTTTCCCATTAGTTCCTCATTAGTTTCTGACAAATTAAATTATTAACTAACATCAGTACATTTAACAAAGTTTTAAAAAACATAATATAGGTAAAAAGAACGCAATGTTACAAAAATATAAACATGTAATAAATAATTAGCTTAATAGCAGCGTTTTACCTGAAATAAAACGTTTATTAATTTACTTACCTTATTCGAAGCTTATTAAATGAGATAGGCACTACGTTTCCCGCCTGTACTTCCTCCTTAGGCCACGCCTTTTTACCCTTACGTCACTTCCACTTGGCAGCGCCGGCGCATTTAGTCAGCCACAAGTAAAAATATTCATTGGGTTTTAGCAAACACCAGGCAGCGATAAATCGCAAGCTTCGAATAAGGTA
>JAATLQ010033290.1:0-17271 GCA_013421005.1 Heliconius erato x Heliconius himera | reverse complement strand
CTGTGGAGTCGCGGAGCTCGTAAACTTGTCCCTTAAAGATCTGACCCGAAGCGATCCCGACCTAACTAGGGGTTTGATGGTAGAGGAAGTACGAAGGGATGTGGATTGTGTTACATTTTTTTTACTTTGTGATGACATTTCGTTAATATTACAATTTACTTTATTATAATTAAGTTATACTAAACTTATATATTATATCTAATTGGCAATCTCGTTAAATTTATTTATTTATTTATTCACTTACTGTTATTATTAATGTTATGAAAAATAATACCTGGACTCTCTCAGACTCTCTACTCTGATGGTCTGCGTGGCGCCGAAATCTTAAGCAACAGTGCGCCGGTGTAAAAGTGTTCTTATATTCAGCCAAAATTTTAGCTCGCTGTGCTAGTTCCAATGATTCCAAATTCCAGTGATTTTTGACTACGAGGTTTATTTCTTTTACTTTTTTTTTTTTTTTTAAATCGTACGAAGACTCTGCGAATTTGTGACGTCGAGGCTTGACCTTGATTCTATCGTGTTATGTTTTGTTATTTGTCGCTAAGTAGCTGGATATCTAGGTCATTAGGTTGTTTACTTATGCATTGTCGTTATGCAGTGTATCCATATTATATTTTTATAATATAAATTTCCTTTGTTTTATATTTATTAAATTTTTTTCCTCTCTTTCCTATGATTTGTGTCCCCGTCTTCTGTAGTTCATCACTATGTTGGATATCAATCTCAATTAGGTAATGATGTTCTGCAGCAGGAACCGTGAGGATGTTGATCGATGGTCCTCTATTCTTGAAATTATAGCACAGCAATGATGATCGTAATTCTGGCTCTGGTTCTCCGAATCGCAGTTTGCGTACATAGATCCTTAATATTAAGGAATCTTTTAGATTGTTAAAAAAAAAAACACTTTACACCCGCGAGGCTCGTATAGTGTGATGTTGGCGAAATAAATTCGCGGAGCCGGTGCACGTGTGTACAAGTCAGTTGTTCGTTGATATTTTAAAAAATTACTTTATCTATCTATTTTTATATCTTTTTTAGCTTCACGCTGTATCCCGCACATAGCAGGCAGATAGCAGACATAGGCAGAGGCTAATACCTCACCACTTTACGCTGAATTTTGGAAGCATTGCATTTTGAGTAGCGGAACCCAACGCCACGTTTAGCTTCGTTAACAGAGCGACAAAGTTAAAATATTACATATTTCATTTCCTCGAATGGGAATCGAATCCAGAACCTATCGCTTTTATTTGTTTTTTTTTTTTTAAATCCCATTCAAATTATGATTTTCTAAAAATAAATAATAATATAAGACTAAATTGCAACAATTTACCCCAAACACCAAAAATATATTTTAGTCACCTACAAGGTATTTTTAATTTTCAAGTAATCGTTATCAAAATCGTCTTAGCAAAATAAAATGATCGTCATAATACACAACACAACAAGTTGATAACACGTATTTTTTAGTAGGTTCATATTTAAATCTTAATACATAAATAGTTTTGTAGTGCCATTATATAATTATTGTGTATATACATACATAAGTACTTATAATATGTAAGAAATTAAAAAATTTGATACGTTAGCCCATATCCAATTTCATCTCTTTTGTATACATACGTACAGACAATAGATACATATTAATTTACTCATAATGTTAACAATTTTCTTTACCAAACTTACTGACTTCATACATGCACTAACTCTTCAACAACGGCATTATAAACATCGGCTCCTGACTCGCTCGTAACGTAACTCGCTCGGATTTATGTATATAAATCTACATTCACAGATACAATACGTGGACTTTGATTCAGTAAATCAATGCCCGATAAACAATGCAACAATAAAATCAAGATCACGACGCTCATTTGACGAAAAAAGACAAAAGCGTGATAACAAGGATATAAAAATCTAAAAAATAACCTCTACAACGCGCGATCAGCGCGGAGTATGTATAACCTTTATAGCACACGAATTTCTGAAAGAAAACTTATACTTCGCACTAGCAGCAACATCTGAGGATTTTGCCGCACAACGATACCAGTGCTGATCAAAATTTTGCTCCGGAAAGGTGAAGATCGATTGCAGGCTATCAGGCGCACCTTTATCAGTGACATAAACCAATTGTCTCACAACGAAAGAGAAGAGAGGGAAAATCTCTTCGAGGTAAGGATTTGTCGCCCAAATCTACTCCTACTTATCTCATATGAATTATCATACCCGTATCGAAATTCAGTGGACGTCGCTTACACCATCTCTGTGGCGTACAACATCATATACTCCTCCAATCTCTCTATCTCTCTATCGTCCACAATTAAAAAAAACACCAGCGCGCATTTGTCAAAGAATATTGAAGGTGCTCTATGCTTGGTCTCCACGCAAGAGGAATAAAAGACTGGCCAATAATATAGATCTGGATATACGTCAGATTTATGACGAAATTATCATTGTCCGAACCAGAGATAAGGATCCGTATCCAAAAAAGAGTCCCTCACGGCTACTGCGTTAGCCAGACATACTAAATGCCTGTGTTCGATTACTCTCTCCAATGACGATGGTGACGCGATTGGCACCTTTATCAGTCAAGCGATGGGGGGCCTCAGGGAACAAGGTCATAGAGGACAGCCTCAAAGGGAGACGTCACCCACAAAATAGTTTTTCTACAATAAGACACTCATGGTCATGAGAAAATTTGTAAAAATAAACGGTAATTAAAGTTAAAAAAAGGCACGGGCGATACTTTTTCAATAAAATAATTGTTATACATTTACGAGCATGTAGTAAAATATTTTTTCTTATTCATGCATAAGAAAAAAATATTAAACAATATGATATTAAACTTAGCTTCTAACATTATATAATGAACTCTTGGAGTTACTATAGTTGTTGAGTTGTTTGTTCGTTCGAAGTGACTAATCGACTGATTTGCATTATAACATAAAAATAATCATATTTCTATTATGAAACAGATTTTCCTATCAAGATTTTCCTGAAGTAAATAAATATATACCTACACAATGTACTGTTTTATATTCAGTTATTTAGTAAACTTTTATATATCCCTACTTACTGCTTTTTTTCGCAGTTTTTAATCTGCATCCCGCCTATAGCAGAGTAGGCAGCGGGAACCTAGCGTTAAGACACTCCGTTATGCCCTTTCTGAGATTAACGTAAACAAACGCACAGACAAACTGACAAAAATTTTAAAAATCTATTACGTTATTAAATGCCACCAATAACAATTTTTTGTTATATATCTTATCATGTACTGACTGTATAAATGTACCTCAAAACCGGTTTAGCGATTTCATCTTAAAAATAACTTGCATATAGACTGTAGAACCTTCTCGAAATAAATTTAGACATTAAGCTTGAAGTTGTAGATTGGATTCCCACACGAGGAAATGAAATATTTAATATTTTCATTTCTGGCAGCGCGTCTAGTGTCGAGAGAAAGCACGGCGTTCTGTTCCGCCACTCAACACTCGTGAATATAAAAAAATATTTAAAATATAGAAAAGTGAATAATATCTTGATTCGTACATAATAAGTAGGTAGGTAAGTAGTAAACTGGTAATGTAAATCGTGCAAGTTGCACTTAAACGGAACCAGTCTCAGATAACGAACAAACCGCATACCCTATGTTTTTTAAATCTAAATATTATAAATTTGAAAATTTTATATTTTATCATGAATCTATATTAATATTATAAAGCTGGAGAGTTTGTTCGGTTGAACGCTTTAAACTCAGGAAATAGTAGTACGAGTTCTTCTTTGTATTAGATAGTCTATTTATTTGACAATGCGGGCGAAGCCGCAGATAAAATCTATTTATAATGGGTCAGTGATTGCAAAATTCAGGTAATATTTATGAGTGAATATCTCATTAAGACAGATGTGTTTATATTTTTTAAATATATACTTTTTTTTCATCTTCACGCTGTATCCCGCACTCAGCAGGGTAGACAGAGGGAACCTAGTGTTAAGACACTCCGTTCCCCACTTTCTGCCGAATTCTGGAGACATTGCGTGTTGAGTGGCAGAACTTAACGCCGCGCTTAACTTCGACACCAGAGCGAAGATATGGATATATAAATTTAAGTAAATATTTCATCTGCTCGAGTGGGGATCGAACCCACAACCAGTCGGTTTTACAGTCACACCTCGTGCCACTGCGCCACGACTGGCCTCAAATATACACTTATGCTATATTTCCTATATTTTTCTATTATGTAAAAATATCTTGCGTTGTCACGGTACACTTTTATAAAGTATATAATATAATATTCATTTTGAGTGTGAATTTACTTTAATATTTTGACAACTGAACATCGTTATATCGAATATTTTAAATGTCTAATTAATGCAGATATTCGCGAGTCTTATTTCGCACGACGAGACGACTTCCACACTCCTACTCACTCCCCCTTATTTTAAAACTGTGACGGCCTCTAAAATATCCATTTAATTAAATAAGGAATAATACTCCTTCTACCTCCTACAGTTCTCCCGTTTTCCTATTCAACTTAAAAATAATTTCTCCTGATATATGAAAAAGGCGTTCAACAAAGCTAAACTTTAATATTTATATTATTACGTAGTATTTATATAACAGTAATAGGTTCATGAAATGTTATTTTTTTATCATCGAAAGTCAGGGGTTGGTGAGCAAAGCAAGCAGGGGGCGAATCTCTTTAGTACTTATGAAATATAATGAAAAGCGTAATAAAAATAAACCTAAAATGTAATAAAAATAGAATTTTTCCTTACCCAAGCTTCACTAAATATCTCGTTTGAAATACTACTAACCATTCATCACTTTAAAAAATGTCGCTAATACTATATTATCTATATTATAGAACTGATAAATATATCGAAGAACGATTAAATCTATTGACAGATTAAGAGATACCTTGAGCTTTGCTTTTATCATATATTGTGATTCAATTAGTTTGTTAATCCTATTAATATTGTCAATATATTTAAATAATAATAATAATTTGCCCTTTGGATTCTATAGTTTATTTCGTTATATTTTGATTTTTTTTTATTTAGAGTTATATGCAATACATGATTTTTTGTGTCAGAAATATGGTATATTAAGCGGTAAAATATGTTTCACCTGTAAAAAAAATCTGATTCTCATTGTATCTTATATAGCAGAACATGCAGAGAAAATCTAGTGTCGAGACACTCTTCTCTACTTTAAAACGTTTAATGGGATTGTTAACAATGCTGTAGCAATTAATATATATCATCAATCTACACAAATGCATCAAATTACAAAATTGAAAGAATGTATACGAGTATAATTAAAATAGATAATACTACAGTGATGATGATAACATAAAAAAAAAATCTGAAAACCGCAAACCTGATATGTATCTTGTATGTTTGTGTTACATTATAAATAATAAAAACATTTTAAACATTTTTTAAAGAGTTAATCCACACTTAGGAAAGAAAAATACTTATTTAGAAAACGTATAAAAATTTGAACGTAGCGGGGCTCGAACCCACGCCTCCTGGAAACCGACCATAGGCGACCGAGGCAGAATTGTAACAAGCGTATAAAAATTCGATTTCGTATGGCTTAGTGGTCAGAGCGCCTGGTCGGATTCCAGGAGGCGCGGGTGCGAGTTCCCACTACGTTCTAATTTTTATATGTTTTCTAAATAAATATTGATAAAAACATATATTATAAAAAAATAAAACAACAAAAAAATCTTCTTTGGTTTCTTCGTCGATTTGATTTCAATATTTAGTGATCTTGAAGTTTGAACATTGAAGTTATGTACAATTTTTCTATAAAAATAAATATTTTTTACAAAAGTAAAGAGGCTAATTAGTATAAAATACATATATGTTTTTAATTATATTAATGAAATAGGCATCTATTTGTAACGTATAACCACTTCACTGTACTTATAAAAGGTTTTAATTTAAAAATAAGTTATAAATACATTGTTAATTATTATTAAAAACAGATCTTTTATTCATTAATACATCAAAAGTTATGGAGCTCTTTTATTTAGTGAAAGCGTGTTGATATGTAGAGATAGATAATTTAGCCTTTTTATTATTTCATGTATCCCGTATGTTAGGACAGACAAAATAAACTGGTGATAAGACACCTCCCAACCCTAATTTTTGGCCCAATTTTGCAGAACCACCCACTGAACGCCACGCTGTCTTATTACCAGATCGAGAAAATTGATCACAATTGATGCCTCCGAGAAGGAATCGACCACACTACCGTCGTGTTAACATCTGATGCTAATTTTAAAATAAAAACTATAATTTCCAATCATCATTATATAATGTTAGAGACAGTTAAATCATTCAACAGCTACCATTTCCATATATCGAAATATCTCATTTTATCTGAATATGTCAAGATTAACAATGCATTGAGTGTGTACGAATCCAACGTTTAACCTTGGAAACCGGACGGACACCTGATGTACTAAAAGTAGTTACTGTGAGACATATGTACATAATACATATTATTTTTATTTTTATATACGATGAGCGTAAAAATGGATAAATGGGCAGTTGGTCCGTAATATAGTCTAATGCCAGAATTTTTAGTAACAATAAATAAACATGAAAAGTTTTGAAAAAATCCTTTACTTTCGATTCCCTTTCGATGAAATGAAACATTTAATGTTTTCATTTCTGGCTCTGGTAACAAGGCAAAGCGCGGCGTTGAGATGCGCCAGAGTTTTTCAGAATTCGGCCGAAGGTGGGAAAAAGAGTGTCTTAGCACTAGATTCTTCTGTTTTCTTAAAATAACCTACATTCAATTGTGGTAATGAAATGATATTAAAAACATATAACAAAATACGCATTTATTATTTATTTATATTTTTTATATTGTAAGAGTAGGTCTCGTGACGAAAGATCGTCGTCATCGTGAAAGATACATTCAGAATAATTCAAATAGTTCCTATCAACGTCAGTTTACAGTGATAAGATAACAAACTACTTCACTGTGTCAAATAAAATACTTAAGTAACAGCCAAAAGTTTTTGGCGGATTAAATTTAAATAATAATCATCTAAAATAATGGCTGCCCAAAAAGGTTTCTTGGGAGTGAAAGTGGAGAGCGGAGTGTCTTAACACTAGGCTCCATCTGCCTACCATGCCACATGCGGGATACAGCGTAAAGTAAAAAAATAAGTTTTGTTTGACATAAACTAGTTAAAATTTTCAAATTTATGTGAAACTTACCTACTACAAACACAACTACGAGTATGGGCAATTATATTATAAATATAATAATACTTTTATTTGTAATCGAGTAAAAAACAACTCCTTCTATCATTGACGGATACTAAATAATGACTATATATATACAGATATACACAGACTATATATACTACAGAAAGTATTCATATATGTTCCTTATACTTTTTTCAGCTTCAGGCTGTAATTCGCACGTAGCCCAGGAAACCTAGTGTAAAGACACTCCATTCCTCCCTTTCCGCCAATTTTTTAAAGCATTGCGTGTTGAGTGGCGGAGCTCAACGCCACGCTTTGCCTTATTACCAGGGAGAAGAAATCAAAATATTAATAGATATTTATTCATTCTTCAGAATGAGGCTCGAATCTACAACCGCCGCGTTTACACTTGTTGTTGGTTGGTTTTTGTTGTTTACACGCATGTGCCACTGAGCCACAACGGCCTCAAATGGCATACTTTTATAATAATAACACGATTACCATATGTGTACATATATAAATGTAGGTATAGATTGTTCTGTAGAAGTAAACATAACATCATTCATAATAAAAATAAAAGTATTTTATACCTCCATTCTTTTTTGTGGTTAACATTGAGGACTTATAGAAATGTCTAGCGTTAAACACTTGGCACTCTTATATCATAAATTCTTATCATCTTATCAGACCGATGAAACGGAAATATTTTAAGCATCTCCTTTGCCCTCGTGTGGAAATGGAACCCACACTCATTGAATTTACAGACTGTGATTTTTTTATAAGTAGGTATTATATGATAGAGGCCGGTCGTGGCGCAGGGGCAAAGTGTGCCTGTAAATCGAGTGGTTGGGGGTTCGATCCCCACTCGAGGAGATGAAATATTTATTTACATTTATATTTTCATTTCTTCGCGTCGAGGGGAAAGCGTGGCGTGGAGTTTCGCCACTCAACACGCAATGCCCCCAGAAATTGGCGGAAAGTGAAGAACGGAGTGTCTTAACACTAGGTTCCCTCTGCCTACCCTGCTGTGTGCAGGATATAGCGTGAAGCTGAGGTATTTATATGTAAATATTGGAAAACCTCAAAAATAATAAGTATTTTCTAAAAGCGTTTTCACTTTTATTGCAAAAGGACAACATGGCCGGTGCAGTACTTCTGTTGTTGTTTCTAGGTCAACTACTTAGTCAATAAAAACAAGCTAAGTCTTACAATACATTTTCAATGTTGGAATACAATTTGAGATTAATTTATATTTAAAAATATTTTATGAATATCTTTAAAAATAAAAAAGAAAACAATAAATTCTACATGTATGTAAAATAAAATAAAATTTATAGGTCTG
Organism: Heliconius erato x Heliconius himera; assembly: GCA_013421005.1. Classification (NCBI taxonomy): domain Eukaryota; kingdom Metazoa; phylum Arthropoda; class Insecta; order Lepidoptera; family Nymphalidae; genus Heliconius; species Heliconius erato x Heliconius himera. The sequence goes on along the minus strand of JAATLQ010033290.1, from coordinate 8,702 downwards.
GTAAATTATATAATTTTTAACCGACTTATAAAAAGAGGAGGTTTTCAATCCAACCGTATTTTTTTTTGTTATTTATTTTTGAACTTTAGTGTTTGACCAGAACTTTCGACTGGGTGAACCGATTTTGATTATTCTTTTCATATTTGAAATATTCTAATTATAACATGCTATCCGTTAGAAAATCTTGCCTTAAATTTGTATAAAGTATGTGCGCAGCAAATGAGCAAATAAATCAATTTCAACAAAAAATATTATTGCTAAGATAATCATATAGTTTAGTTGAATGTAGTTATACTATATAGTAGAAGGCATTTTTTTTTTATTATTTTCAAAATAAAATAAAAATCAAACACTAGTAAAATATATGACACACAGACATAGACAGTTTGTTTGATAAATTAAGGCATACTATATTTACTATTTTTTTCATTTAATGAAAATAGAAAAAAACGTTGAAGAAGTTTTTTTCTTCAATATTCTTTAAGTTAAATAAAAAATCCATCGCAAGTTGACTTATTACAGAACCTAGAGACTCTAAGCTCTGGAGATGCAACTAATAATAAGACACTCTTCTCTCTCGTCTTAGAAAAATTAAAATAATTTCTACACAAATTTTCCTCATTTGGAAATCAAACCCACAGTCATCGCGCTGACATTCTAACGAAATGCAGCTCCGCATAAATCTGCACCTCATTCAATAAGGTGTATATAATATATATTTATATAAGAAATCCATAACAATTTAATATAATAGTTCATGTTAAAATGTTATAGAGAAAAATAAAAAAAAATACATATCCTAAAGAAATTTTGACGTGACTATTGCGTATCAATAATAATACATATATTTCCACAACAATTTTTATTACTTGAGCGTGACCCATATAAATATATTTTATATGCTGTAAATACTCATTATACAGTAGTTTTATTAAAATTTTTAATGATTCATACACAACGCTATTGTAAAAGTTATGCTAGGTTTAACTTCTCTCTCTGTTCTCTCTTTTTAGTCTCTCTCTCTTCATCTCTTTTTAGTTTTTACTAAAACCACGTAACTTTTAACCACGTAACTATTAATAACATATCTCCAACGTCAATCTTAGATTGTTTCATATATCTATCCAATCTAGAGATAGGCATATTGGGCGTTAGAGTGTAAACCTGCTAACAACCTATTAAGCAAATTACGGACGGACAGAAATAAAGACAAAAAGTTTTTAAGGAACTATGAATATACATATAGGTGTTATTAGGTTTATAGAATTTCGAAAATTGATTTATATTATCTACTATATGAAATAAAATAAAGGTTGATTTTGTATTTTTTTTTTACACTTGCGAATGGAATAAAACCAGAAAGTTTCATCCAGCCGTGGCGAAGTGACACAAGCATGTGACCGTATACGCGAATACAGGTTGTGGGTTGTATTCTCACTCGAGGAAAATAAATATTTCATATTTTAATTTCACCGCTCTGGTCTCAAAGCCGAGCAAGCGCGGCATTGAATTCCGCCACTCAACACGCAATGCCTCCAGAATTCGACAGAATGTGGAGTACGGAACCCTAGACTCCTTCTGCCTACCCTCCTACATGCGGGATACAGTGTGAAGCTTAAAAAAAAGATAGTTTAAAAATGTACGAGTACAAAACAATAAAAAACAGATTTCGCTGGGTTACTCTTTAGGTTATTCTTTAACAGCCTGCGTTTTTAACAATATATGAATTATGAGTTGAGGCCAGTCGTGGCGCAGTGGCAGAAACTGTGACTGTAAACGCGAGTGGTTGTGGGTTCGATCCCCACTCGAGGAAATGAAATATTAATTTACATTTATATTTTCATTTCTTCGCTCTGGTGTCGAGGGAAAGCGCGGCGTTGAGTTCCGCCACTCAACACGCTATGGCTCTAGAACTCGGCGTAAAGTGGGGAACAGAGTGTCTTAACACAGGGCGCCTGCCCGCCCTGCTGTTTGCGGGATACAGCGTGAAGCTGATTTTTTAGTTATGCATAATTATGATTATCAGTAACTTTCAATGTGTTCATTTTAAATTAAGTACTTATTATCATATTCAAAAATAAAAAAGTAAATTAACAAAAAGCTTAAGATAACAATTAAAAATATAATACTAGTGACTGATAACACTATGCATTATATGAATAACAAACGTGGCATTCATGTTATAATAATTTTAAATAACCTCTGAAAATTAAATCTCTTAAATACTATTATAAAATGAAATGGGAATAAAAAAATATATAAAAAAAGATGTAAATTTTAAGTTAATTTGAACTTCTACTACATATTTTTTAAAACTAAATTGATATTCAAAATAAGGAAATTATTGAAATTCCAAATTTTAAGTTAAAATTTATAACTTTGCTACTTTAATATTTTTTGCACACCAAAAATTATTTTATAATTAAATAATTAGACACTTTTGTAAATATTTAATTAAATAATTAGATACTTTTAATGTTCGTCACGAAAACATGTTTCTAGAAATATCGACACATAAAAAAAATAAAAAAAACAACATTAACGTAGACTATACGTAAACATTTAAAAAAATAACAAATATACTTACGCGAAAACAGAAAGTAAACCAAACGCCTCAAGCAAAAACAAAACCATATGGTTTCCAATAACAAAAAAAATCTACAACCCTTACTTATACATATACAAAAAAAAATATAAACAAAAACCAGCATATACTTACTATAATTAAGTAAACAAATATAATATAACACTTTAAACACTCGATAACTATAAGTTAAACCATAGTCAAGTTAATAGTAGACGGAACTGCGACGCAAGCAGCGATGCGAAACCGACTGACTGACTCGGTAGCCACGTCTGACGTTTGATATAAAATGAAGTTGAAGTTTTCAACAACTTACTTACGACTCTACACGCTATAGTGCCGTGATTAAACTAGATGAATGGAATAATTGTATTTTTTTTTATTTTTTTTTATAATTATATTAATATTGAATTGATTTATTTTTTTGTAATTTTGGTAAAGTTTAATAAAGTTACTTTTAGGGAAATTAAAAAACAATATTTGATGGTTTTTTTTTAAGTTTGGAGTTAATTTATTTTTTTATTATTTCACTATATTATTAAAGAATTAAAAAACAGAACAATTAGAATGTTTTAAAAAAAAAAAAAAAAAATTAGCTTCACGCTATATCCCGCACACAGCAGGGTAGGCAGAGGGAACCTAGTGTTAAGACACTCCGTTCCCCACTTTTTGCCAAATTCTGGAGGCATTGCGTGTTGAGTGGCAGAACTCAACGCCGCGCTTAGCCTTGACACCAGAGCGAAGAAATGGAAATATAAATTTAAGTAAATATTTCATTTCCTCGAGTGGGGATCGAACCCACAACCGTCGCGTTACAGTCACACCATTGTGCCCCTGGGCCACGACGGCCTAGAATGTTTTATATTAATTTAAATACGATTATAGAAATATAAATGTAGAGTAAAGTAAAAAAGAACACCCTGTACCCAGAGACAGATGTAAATAAATATCTAAACAGGAGAATAATGTTAACAGATTGCAAATAACATGCCTCCCATCTCATCAGCCAAGTTACAGGCTACTCGAGCCAAGCGGAGCCGCAATATCATTAGATTTGTTGTCATACACTCTCACTTGTTAGAAAACAGACGCACTCTATAATAATGTTGTATAAATGCTTTACATTCTTGGTGAAAAGTTAAAAAAAGAGATATATCATTCATTTATTTACTTTGATAACATTTTTTTTTCAGCTTCACGCATTTTTATTTTTTTAGATTCACGTATCCCTCATATAGAGGGTTAGGAAGAGGTGGCCTTGTGTTAAGACACTCTGCTACCCACTTTCCGCCGAATTCTGGAGACACCAGAGCGAAGAGACAAAAGTATTAAATATTTAATTTCCTCGAGAGGGGATCGAACCTGTCGCATTTACAGTCACACTCTGTACCCTGCGCCACGACTGATCTCAATAATCTTATTAAATTTTAGTTTCATTTTTTTTTTATTAACTGGAAACATATTTGACCTCTACCAATTAATGCTATTATGTGTTTGTTATCAATATCAAAACTCATCGGACTTGCAAATCATGTTTACACTAGATTTAAAATCCACAAAACGACTCTATACTACCTATTTATTTCAGACGAAATCTATACTAAATAGCAAAAACATGAGTAGATAAAAATAGCCTAAAAATTACAAGGCGCTTACGATATATCTCTATATCGACCGTAAAATATTTTAATAAAACACAAAATAAATCATAAAAAATAAATAACAATACAAGAAACACGAAAGAAACAAAATAATAAAAAAAAAACAGAACATTTATATCTTAATGATACACAATTCCAGGGTTTATCTTGTTTTTAAAAATATGTAAATTACAATTAACTCAATTAGTATTGTAATGTAAAATATCAGACACAAGTTTATAGTACTTACTTTAGTTATATTTTTTTATAAATTTTTTAGCAGGATATGAACCCGCGCATCTTGGAAACCGTCCAAGCCGACAGTCAAATCCTTCCTTATGTTTCTAAAAAAAGTATTTTTCTTTCCTATATTACTTTAAAAATGTAAAAAATACTTAAGTCATGTTGGAGCGCAATGCTCTACAGCCTAAAATCGATTGTTAAAATTTCCCAACCTAGAGGGTGGCCCCCTAGTTGCCTTTATGGTTTTTCCTATACTCTAATTAAATACATGGTGCTCATTAAATACGGTAATCTTAGTTTAACTGGATTTTAAGGCATTTTGAATTGGCTTAATGCTGTTGACCTGGACTGGTCTTAACAGCGTCACCGGTTTGGGAATTTTGATTATTTCGAATGTATTGACCTACTTGCTTGTTTTTCTATAGCTTAACGCCGTATCCCACATACAGCATTGCAGACAGATTAGTGTTGAGACACTCCGTGTATCATGTACTTTCTTAGATTTTTATATTACTTACAAATAAATAAGAATAAGATATATTAGCAACAAACATTAACAAAAAAAATATATACTAGCAACAAAAGTAAAACTAAGTTTTTGAGAACATTTATCATTCATCAAATACATTTTTAATCGTTCTAAAACTAAAGTTAATGTACGACAATAGGTTGTAGCTCTTTTCTAACTCTAGTTTTATCTTGAGTAAAAACTAGGTAATAAAGGGATAACAGGAAGGCAGTCCTAGGGTCAGTAATTTATAGTTATTTATAGATGACGATTAAATTTATAATTTAAATAGATAATTTAAATCATATAGAATAATAAAGGCAAAAAACCCGGCGTTGAGTTCCACCATTCAATACGTAATACCTGGAAAAATATGTAGTAAAGTGGGGAATGAAGTGTCCTAACACTAGATTCCCTATCTAGCCTATCGTGCTGTATCCGGGATACAGCGTGAAGCCAATTTGATTTAATTTAACTTTCAAAATAATAAAAAGTCGAAACTAAATTTGCTTTAGATCAATAAATAATCAAAAGTACACCTCTATATTCTCTAGTTTTTATCCGTGTACGAATTTAAAAATAGCATCTGTATTCAAATTTTTTTTTGCTCAAAAAAAATAAATATAGACTTCCATTGAGGGACATTCGGCTTACATTAGCGCGTTGGAAGACATGATTCTTGACATGATGACAAATCAGGACAGAAAAAGTCGCCTGCCTGGCGCCCGACGAAACAAGATACTAAGGATGTTTTTTCATATATTATCTTTGATATTTATATTTTTTGTATGTATGTATTATCAAATTATCTACTAAAAAGTTTATTTAAAAAAAAAACAGTAAAATTAAAATTCAGCAAGGTATTTTTTCCATCATAAAAGTATAGAGGCCAGTCGTGGCGCAGGGGGAAATTGGCAGAAAGTGGGTAACGGAGTGTCTGAACACTAGGTTTCCTCTACCTACTCTGCTGTGTGCGGGATACAGCGTGAAGCTGAAGACAAAAAAAAGTTATATGATAAGTTTTAATACTACAAATTTTACTTTTAAATATAAGAATACTAGCGGCTACGCCCGCATACCCCGGCTGGCGGCTGTAAACGGGCAGAATTATTTTAATTTTACATTTTCTCGAAAATAAAAGGCAAAGTTTATCATCATTGCCGTAAAGCTGCCATTTAACGTAAAGTATAGTGGAAAAATAAGAATTTGATTAACCGTTGCGTGCAATAGATAGTACAATAAGATACTACTATAAAGAAACAGTAAGTAATAACTAACTATTATAAATGTATCGTAATAGAAAATTCTATATGAAATTTAAAAAATACAATGAATGTAAAATTTTTATTTTGTGAAAAATTGCTCTCGTATTTTTAATAGATTTTTTTTAGCTTCACGTATGTATATCCCTCATACAGCAGAGTAAGCAGAGGAAACCTGGAACCTATTGAAAAGATCTACCTACTTTACCATTAAGATATTTAAATTCCACAACTTCCGTAAAATTTTTGAGACCATCGCGTGTTGAGTGGCGCAACTCAACGCCGCGCTTTGCCTGTTATCAGAGTGAATAAATAAAATTTATTGAGTATTTTATTACCGAGAATAGGACTCGAACCAATAACCGTCGCGTTTACAAGTCGGACGCTTGTTCCAAATATAACAAAATTATTAATATAAGCTAAAAAATAATTATAGCATGTACGTGGCTTTAATATATTATTGACATACTACATCAAATTATATCTGAGTCAGCTTCATTATTTAGGCATGGTTGTATAAACAAAGCAATGATATGATGTCAAAAATATAATTGAAATAATAAAATGGCAAATCTATTTAATAAGCCAGTCGTGGCGCAGTGGCACAAACTGTGATTGTAAACGCGACTGGTTGTGGGTTCGATCCCCGCTCGAGGAAATGAAATATGTATTTAAATTTATATATTTCCCTCTGACTACCCTGCTATGTGCGGGATAATATATCACTCATTTGGCAAGAATAACGTAATTACACTTTTTTACAAAAATAAGTTAAATATGTCAATGTAAGCGGGAAGACTACATATAATCTATAAACTTTATTTGCGTCTCGCAAAATTTAAAAAGCTCGAATTATTTTTTTTTTGTTTCACGTTGTATCACGCACATAGCAGGGTAAGCAAAGGTAACCTGGGAACCTAGTGATAAGATGCTCTGTTCCCACTAACACATTTCCCTCCCCTATTTTCTGCTGAATTCTGGAGGCATTGCATATTGAACGGCAGAACTCAACACCATGTTTTGGCCTATTTAAAAGAGCAAGGAAATAAACACATTAACTATTTAATTTCTTCGAGTGAGAATCTAACCACAACCCGTCTCGTTTACAGTCACACATGCTTGTGCTCCTCCGTCACGACTGACCTTTAAAAAGTTCAAAGAAAAAATAAAAAATATATTTAAGAAATCTCTTTACTCTACTTGAATGCTTGAGAAGTGAGATTCCAGTAAATATATTAAATACCACAACACCTACGCCTCCGACGCAGCTGGCATATTAAATGCCGCATAAAGAAAATAACTCATTATTTATTCAATAATAAGATAAAAAAAACATCGACGTCATGTACTGAATGACTTTACATAGATGTCACATTATTAATGGTATGAAATCATTTACTTATATGTTGGTTTTTTTTTTATTATAATAATAAAGAAATTCTTTTATAATAATAACAATAAAATGTATTTCTTTTATTTTAATAACAAAACTTGAAAACATCAAAAAACAATATACATAATATAAGAAAAGCGTATTGTGATTAATACTGCTCATCGCTGTCTGTACGTGAAAGAAAATTATATAAAAAAATATCTTAGTGGCATTTGTTAATGTAATAGAAACCAAAGCAGTGTTTTTTTTTTGTCTGTGCGTTTGTGCCCGCTAGTCTCCGAAACCGTTTAACCGATTTAAATGCAGTTTTCACTATTGTATTTTCACAAACTTACGTTAACGTTTTTATTAAATTGGTTTATAAACAAAAAAAGTTATATCAGTAAAATATGTTTTGTTCACAAATAATCAGCTTCACGCTGTATCCCGCATACAGCAGGGTAGGCAGAGGGAACCTAGTGCTAAGACACTCCGTTCCCCACTTTCTGCCGAATTCTGGAGGCATTGCGTGTTGAGTGGCAGAACTCAACGCCGCGCTTTGCCTCGACACCAGAGCGAAAAGGAAATATAAATTTAAATAAATATTTCATCTCCTCGAGTGGGGATCGAACTCACAACCAGTCGGTTTTGCAGTCACACTTTGTGCCCCTGCGCCACGACTGGTGTTCACAAAGTTGCTACTGTATCTCACATTTACGCAGGAGGAGAAAGAATCTCTCATCGCGCAGGGATGGGGAGGAGAAACAGGCTCGAAGGTGCTGACAATTCATGAGTCTCAGGGTCTGACCAGCGCGACCGTTATAGTGGTTAACACTAAATCTATTAGGCTACAACTGCATGATAGCGTTTCGCACGCCGTCGTAGCAATATCTCGGCACACCGACACCTGCACATACTATAGTGAAGGTAAAGATGACGCGGTCAAAATGTTAATACGGAACGCGACGGAGGTAACGACAAAACGCATTGTGGAATATAATTTAAAGATGGCTTTGAAAGATAGGAACGCAGCGGTCACCTCTTCCACCATAGCGGTCATGCCATCACCCTTATCCTAGTGCAAAATTCCTCA
>JAATLQ010033289.1:0-17269 GCA_013421005.1 Heliconius erato x Heliconius himera | reverse complement strand
GTGTGACTGCAAAACCGACTGGTTGTGGGTTCGATCCCCACTCGAGGAGATGAAATATTTACTTAAATTTATATTTCCATTTCTTCGCTCTGGTGTCGAGGTTAAGCGCGGCGTTGAGTTCTGCCACTCAACACGCAATGCCTCCAGAATTCGGCAGAAAGTGGGGAACGGAGTGTCTTAACACTAGGTTCCCTCTGCCTACCCTGCTGTGTGCGGAATACAGCGTGAAGCTAATTTATTTATTTTTTTTAATTATTAAAATTTTACTTTCATATATTTTGGTATAGTCCCACACATTTTTAATGTATCTAATATTATCATTTGCTCGCTCTGGTAACGAGGCAAAGAGCTGTGTTTAGTTCCGTAACCCAATACAATGAATAACGCCGATTTCAGGCGGAAACTAAAAGTGTCACCAAGTGTCTTGATACAATTCTCTTTGTCTTCTTCTTCTGTCAACAGGAAAAAAAAAATATTATGACAGTATACCAACAAGGCATTCAGAACCATCAATCAGTCAAGTGTAAATAACGCGATACATTTCATTTCATTAGAAAACAACGTCGTCTTATTTCTTAAGCCGTGTACGTATCAAGTTTAAAATTTTAGACCTTTAAAGCAATGAAAAGATTTTCATCAGGCAAAAAGCTCTCTCACAATTCTACGCGATGCGAGTAAAAACGTAAACGTTCTTGTTTTATTAATTTATTTGTAAATTTTAACCTGCATACTAGAGTTTATTTGTGATTTTTCACCCGTGAAAAAATCTTTATGTATAGCACACTGGACGACACACTATACACTCAAGGTATCTCTGAGTTCTGACCGTAGGTACAATGTATAGTGTACATAGAAATAATGTAATGTTAGTCAGCTAGTTACCTTCTTTAGTAAATGAAGAATCACCAGTAGTTTCTGATACTAATTCGTTCAACCAAACAAAATGTTAATTTTTATAATATTAGTATTATCTATGTATACTATGTATACGTGCTATGTATGCATATCATATGTATATGTGCTGCTTAATTTATGAATACCGAAAACTCTAGGATTTACTGTTGTGAATATTTTAAGCTCACTAGTATGCATTTACATATACGATTTATTTTTTAGTTTCAGTATTTAGCGGTATAATGTTTGTCTCTGAGCATGACGGTTGTGGGTTCGATCTCCAATCAAGGAAACGATTTTTTCTTCATTTCCTCGCTCTGGAAACAAGATAAAGCTCTTTCTTAAATTTCGCCACTAAGCATGGAATGTGTCGAAAATACAATGGAAAGTGGAAAATTCAATGTCCTAACACTAGGTTTCTTCTACAGAATAGTTCAACGTATCTTTTGAACGTAAAAAAACTTAAATATTAAGAATAAAAAAAGAAACTCTAAATATTGTACACAATATACTCAACCATATTATATATTTGTACAGCCAAAATAGACTCTAAACAGCCTTAGCTTCATATAAAAGTGATTTTTCTAAAAATTTCTACATCTCACGGGAGTAAAAACTATTCCGAGTTGAAATTTGTTTTCAATTTCGTTTTGATCGTGCAAAGTGTCAAGCTTCGATTGACTTCGAATGCAATTTACTGTGAATCTATATGACCCACGTACAAATACGTACAAATTTGTAGATTGTAATGCAACCCCGCACATAGCAAGGTAGACAGAGGGAACCTAGTGTTAAGACACTCCGTTCCAGATTTTTCCGCCGACTTCTGAAGGCGTTGCGTGTTAAGTGGCAAAACTCAACGCAGCGCTTTGCGTCCACATAAGAGCGAAAAAATGAAAAGATAAATTTAAATAAATATTTAATTTCCTCAAGTGGGGAACCCACAACCTGTCGCGCTTACAGGCACACGCTTGTGCATTGGTCTCTGTACGACGATATGTTAAATTTGGCTATTATTTAAAATTATTGTAATACATTTAGATTAAGAGCTAAGTTGCTAATCTCAGGAAGTACTGGTTTGAATTAGAAAAATATTTTTGTAAATTGTGTAATTTGAATGGACTATTCAAAATAAAAATATTTTTCTACGTTCCATATTTATCATATCAATGTATCCCACTCGACCTACGCACAGTGGGACCAAATGAAGCGCTTCATCTCATAAATCCGTAACTCGTTTATTTTTCATCATAAAATGTTGAAATTTTGTTGACACTGAATATACATGTAGTATATTCTAGAATATATTTGCTATCAATGACATAAAACAAATATTAATAAAAGTCATGAATTAATTAATAAACAAATTCAAAGTTAAAAATCGTCATAAATAAATGCTGTACACTTATTTCAAATTATTATTATTATTAAATTATTAAAACAAACTTATATATATTAAACCTAGACCATTAAAGAAAAAAGTCATGTATCATATCTATATAGGTATATAAAAGGACATGTACCTGACTGACTGAAGTGAGACGCACGCATAACCGTAACCGCTGTGCATAGAAACGTGAAATTTGGACATATATTTATTTTCATAATCTGGACATCCACTAAAAAGGGATTTTGAAAAATTTGAATGCTAAAGGGATGAAATAGGGGTTGAAAGTTTGTATGGAAAATTTATCTAATCGGCACCGATTTATATAAAATTTGAAATTCAGACTCTTAAAAACATTTCATTGAACACGTGTTTCATGGTTTTTTAGAATTCACCCCCTAAGGGTGCAAATAAGGAGTTGAATGTTTGTATGGAAAAAAAATTAAATTGCCACCGATTTTTATAAAAAATTAAATTCAGACTGTTAAAAATATTTTATTGAACACGTGTTTTTTAGTTTTGTTTAGAATTCACCCCTAAGGATGCAAATAACTAGTTTGCGCCAACTAGTGTAATATAAAATAAATATTCGTCGGTCGTTAATATTATAATCATAAGGTCGTAAACAAAAAAATATTCTATGACTTGCAGACGTTCTTTAGCTTCGTCAATTCTTTAGATATATGTAGTTATATTTGGTGTACTGTAGCTTGAAATGCGTCAGAGGTACCACTTGAAAGACATCTTCATTCGTAACTGATCGGGAACACTTCCTGATAATAGTAGAATATCTTTCATTACACATTACACTCGCACTTATCCATCCAGAGTAAATTCGCGAAAGTTTATATTAGTTGTTATACAGGTGGAAGAGGCAGCGCTCCTTTTACGCAAACAGCATATAGGATAAAATATTTTTTAAATGAAACTATTTTAACCGGATTAATCGCGTATATTTAGTATTATTATACATTTTTGGAAACCCGACGTTTCGAACACTTTGCAGTAGTCCGTGGTCACGGGTAGACTACCCGGATAGACTACTAAATATACCCGATTAATCGGGTTAAAATAGTTTCATTTAAAATGTGTAATAATCGTGAAAATCAAAGAACTTATTATTAGGATAAAATATTTCAAACCCATACCTAAAGAAATTAATCAAGATAACGCAACAGTTTAGGCGTAGGATTTTTTTGTTAGATTTTTTGATTTCACGATGTTCATCCATACCTGTATTTCGACGTGTGACTCAGTTACGTAAAGATGCGAATACCATAAACGCATTCTCAAAGGTTAAACAACTTTGAACTTTGCCGCCAATACCTATGACTCGATTTCGGAATGAGGCGTATACGGCGATTTCCCTTTGATAGATTTATGTGTGCGTGCATCGTTCTTGACAAAGTTCTTGGTGTTCGTTCTTGGCGTTTTATTTTAAAACGACAATTTTATTATTTATTTTGTTTGAAAAAAAACACTTTTTCATTTTTGGGGAAAAAATTGTATCAGGCTTTTATGGAGGAGTAGTTTAAACTATGGTTTCATTTAAAGTGGTGCTGACACTGTCACCCTGTATTTCTTTATAAACTTTTATTACTATTTTATTATTGTCATGATTTATGAAAATTTTTGTACCAAATATTACTTGTATAATAAAGAAAATTAAAATGTTTTATATTAAAATTCTACTGAATAATAATAACAAAGTTTACTCGTATACTGGCCTTCCCGCTCGTGACTGTGAATAACTTTATCACATTTAAATTATTTTACCTCTGATATTAAAAAATTGCAGATTTAGAAATAAATTTCCTTAAATTATTTTAGGGACGGTATTTAATTGCAAATGCGACGATAGTGGGTTCGATGCCTACTGGAAGGAATTAAATACACATTTTCTTCTTCTTTAAATTTTTTTTCTCTTCTCTGGCAAGCGCGGCATTAAATTCTGACTAGAGGCGGATGAACAGTGTCTGAACACTAGGATCTTTCCATTTAATTCTATATAGAAAGGTAGGCTTTTTATTAACTTTTAAGAGCTGAGTGTCAGCTCTCTATATTCAGCCCTTTGCTTGTTAATTTGGGAAAGTGAGAATATTTTTAAATATGTTTTTTTTCTTTAGTACGTGCCTTCGTGTTATGCGTTAAAGTTTTCAACTACGTCATGATGAAGACATACTGCGTTTTTTAATTATATTTTTTTAACAAAGTTTTTGGATCCACAGCCGCTGCCACTTTGCAACTAGTTTACCTTACCTATATTCGTTATTTTTTATCTATTTAACAATGTAATTCGCATATAGTAAACAGTAGGCAGAGGGTACCTAGTGCTTAGATACTTAGTTCCTTACTTTTCACCAAATTTTAAAGACGTTGCGTGTTCATTTGCAGTCAAACAAGTCAACGTTTTGCTTTGTCTTTTAACTAGAGCGAGAAAAGAAAATACTTTACATCGCCTAGTGGGAATTGAACCAAAAACAGTCGTGGTAACAGTAAGACGCTTGCTGTGCCGCTGCGCCACGAAGGCCTTATCTTCGTTTATAATATCACCTTCATGCTATATCACGGACACAGCATGGTAGGTAGAGAAAACATAGTGTTAGAACACTCCGTTCCCCATTTAATGCCGAATTCTAAATGACATTGCGTGTTGCAAGTGGCGGAACTCAACGCCGCGCTTTGCCTCGACACCAGAGCGAAGAAATGAAAATATAAATTTAAATAAATATTTCATTTCCTCGAGTTAAAACTACTACATATCGCGTTTACAGTCACACTTTGTGCCCCTGCGCCACGACTGGCCCCAAAACTTCTTTTATTTTATTTTTTATTAGTTTATCAAAACATAAATAATCTCAATATACCACCAAGGAAATTATCATCATTATCAATTTACTTGCGCTCTAAAAGAGAAGGAATAAAAGCTCTCGTTAGCCGCTATAATCTGGATCAAATCCGGTTTCGGCCGGTATTATCCAGTTGTTATTTGACTGAGGTTTTTGTTAGAAGCTTAATAATAATACTATTTTCATTGGGGACAAATATTTTTGGAAAAATGGACAGGTACATTTTATATTTTCATGTAATATCTATATTTTAGTATTTATTTTCTTAGCTCCACACTGTATCCAGCATATTGCATGGTAGGCAGAGGGAACCTAGTATCAAAATATTTCGCAGAAAGTGAGATACGCCCCATTTTTCTCCAAATTTTCAAGACATGCGCGTTATAAAAATAATTCAGTTCCTCGAGCAGAAATCGAACCCAAAATTGTTATGTTTGCACTTTACTGTCACATATGGTGCCTATGCGCCACGACAAGACGGGTTTCTCAATAATATTTTTTTACTAAGGTTTTTTTTTTATTTTCAGGCACTGAGAACATAAGAATAAAAAAGATAAGTTCTCTTTTATTCATATTTAAAATTCAAATAATTTACGAAATATTCTAAAATATATATCTTATTATTGCGAAAAGTATAATTATTTTCTTTACGATTTGTTCTAATTGTATTGAAATCGAAATGATATCGAAATTTTCTACGGAAAGTTAAGCTCGTTAGGAAGTATTTCCTAGTTTAAGTCCAATATTTTTAGTATTTCAGTGTATATGCCTCTCCTGATTTAATTAATTTAATACTGGTCCTCGACCGTAACTTTGTTTACGTAGACTAAGAAAAATTAGGTGTGTTCAGTTCCTGCAGAAATTTCTAGAGATTCTCACTTAGTAACACTCTCTAACACTCCCTAACCATCCTACACATAATTATTAAATGCCAAATTAGATCTCATAAGCCAAGTAGCGTTGTCTGCGAGTCACTCAATAAAGACAGGTTTTTAACCGATTTCTTTAAGAAAAGGAAACGGTGCTAAGTGAGACAAACAGTTTTAGTAATTTGATATAGTAGTAAGGTTGTTGTAATTTGACACCGACTTCAAAATTATAAAATCTTTCTTTAATTGTTTTTGTTTAACAAAATCAAAATACGTTTTACTTTTGTTAAGTAACATTTATTTTTTACTTTTTAGTTTATTATTTGAGGTGGGTTTTTTTTTGTTAAATATTTTTTTTATAATATATACTTTTCTACTTTTAGTTCAGTGATATAGATGTATATTTAAATAGTAGTGAGTCCGAATTCTACACAAGGGACATTTTATTCAATTGTACGCTTATCCCTAATATAACTAGGCGAGAAGAACATAGTATCAAGACATTACTTACTCCACTTTCCGCCCAAATTCGAGACATTCGAGACATACGAGACACGCCGCACTTTGTGCAACGAGAGCTGCATAATGAAAATAGTATAATTTTTATCATTCCTCCGAGTGAGAATTCGAACTCACAATCATTCTTACTGTAAACACAACAAAAAACTGTCTCACTGCGCCAAGATGGCCTTATTACTTTATACAGTAACTAGCGGCCCGTCCGCACCCAGTCCCATTTCAGACAAAAAACATAAACATAATAAATTTTAAATCACGGACATACACTTCAATATTTTTTATATGTATATATATTATTTTGTCTATAATATTTAAAACATTAGTAAAATCAAATATCTCACCTACTCTCTAATTGCACGCTGAACTTTTGTACCAAAACCAAAACTTAAGCCAAAGCTTGGAACCAACGCGCGACGGTAAAGTTGAGCTTTGTTCGAAGTTACATAACTTTTGGCTGTCGAATACGAGTCATTCATCTGGCACAAAATGTTCTATTAGTGAATGTTCTGCAAAATTATATGTAATTGTATATGTAATTGCAGAACGAGGCTGGTTAAACATAGTTTTGGATACCAATTTAGGTTTATTTTTGTTTAGATTGTGGTTCAGCTGTACAGCGTCTGGCTGTTAACATGACGAATGTGGATTAGATTCTAAATCGGGGTAGTGAATTATTTTTGTTTCTTTACTCCGGTAACAAGACCAAGCACTGCATTGAGTCCTGTTGCTAAACACGGATTGTTCTCGAATGGAAGCCCTGCGCGGGGAAGGCGTGTCTTAATACTAGATTCCCACACACAGAGGGGCCTGTCTATCATGATTTATGCAGGACTAAGCGTGAAGATATTACTATCGTTCTAGTATAATTTACGATTTATGATATTTTGATTTTGAGGTCAGTCGTGGCGCAGGGGAACAAAGTGTGTGACTGTCGCGTTTACGACTTACTGACGCGATTAAATATTTATTAAATTTATATTTCCATTTTTTCGCTCCGGAATCCAAGCAAAGCGAGGCGTTTAGTTCCACCACTCAAAACGCAATACCAATTCAAAATTCAGCGGAAAGTGGTAAAAGGAGTGTCTTAACACTAGTTTGCCTCTGCCTACCTTGCTGTGTGCATCCCGCACACAGCAAGGTAGGCACCCACACACAGGTGAAGCTGATTTTATATTTTGATTTGCATGTCTCTCATGCAAAAATAGAAGCATTTAAATTAACATAACGTGTTAAGACACTGCTCAATACATGATTGAGTGTGCCTGGATTAGGGGAAGCAGCAACTTCTCGAGCAGTTTGGACAGCACACTAAGAACGGGCCGGAAAGCCTTCCGCTTTTTTGGTGTTTTTTCTCGGTTCCGATTTGCATTTAGATCATTACTGTCAGGCCCTCCGTCCACGCTACGCTAAAGGAAATATCCCAGGCGCAGAATGGCATTGAAGAGCCTGGCTATGGCTACGATGGTCTTGACTGGTAGGTGGCGAACTGCCCCATTCTTTATGCAATCACGACCTGGGGTCCTCTTGGTTTCAGTCTTCCTACAGCTTTCCTCACTGCCGTAAGTGAGAAGAATGGCAGTGGGCAACGGTAGTGTAGCAGATCCCAGATGGTTTGCTACCTCTTCCTCTAGTTGACTATTATGAAATACTGTATAAAGGTGACACAAAATAAAGCCAAAAGAAATGGTTCACGTGAAAACATATGTAAAATACGTTATTCAAAAGGTCTTAATCAATAAAGAAAAGTCCTCAACGTGGCCTTCAAGTCTCTTTGAACCCTTATAATCTCTAGTAATTGTAGAATTGTTCGAAAGAAAGATATTTTAGGTAAAATAGTATTCTTACAATATGTGTAAATATTTTTAAAAATATGTACGGTATATATGTGGATGGAAAATTTCGTGTAAGAAAAAAAATAAATATATTTATTAATTTTCATAGGAAAATGTCGAACGGAATAATGTATAATAAAATAATAATGTATTGTTTAGTTCCTCCATACTTTCCACAATCTTTATAAGGCTTTATATAAACACATATTGGATTATAATTTATAACAAATTTTTTTTACAATTTTGAGTAAAAACATTTTGTTAAAAAATTCAAACAATTTACAACTTCTCAAAAAAAAATTAATTGAAGTTCATCATATTTAAAAAGTGATAGTAAAGCAAAAAAAAATCATCAATCAAAATAATAATAAATTGAAATTGCTTTAAAGAAAACTTTGAAAGTTATCAATTTCATATTTTTCATCACTTCTATTTATTGATTGATAGAGCTTCGTGCTCTATGGTATAAAATAAATTTGCAAATCAAATTTAATTTACGTTGTCGTACCACAGTGTGCCTGCGTTGGATTGTAAGTACGTGGTTGTGGGTTGGATTTCCGCTCACGACAATAAATTAATTTCATTTATCGAATACATTAATAACAAAAGATGCTACGTTACGTTCCGCCACTCTACACACAATGTGTCGAAAATTACAAAACAGAGTATCTTAATACTAGGTTCCCTCTGCCTATCCTGTGGCATGCCTATATATGGGAAAATATGTGAAGCTGTGATTAATTGTAATAATAACCGATAAAAGTCTTTTAATAAGAGAAATATATTTTCTTAATAACCTTCGACATGATTCTTTGCTTTTTGTAATTCACTGTATATATATATTGTTATAATTAAAAACTCATTCGGGGCTTTAATGACTTTCCAATATACCTTATTACACGCCCGGGTGTAATTATCGTTACACGAACGTACGTATTTATTTCAAAAGTTCGACGTAACGACGAAAAAAGCACTCGACGAACTTCAGTTGCGACGAACGCTTGGAAATATTTTCTCACGCTTCGTTGAAATTTTACTTATTCTTATTCTACTATAACTAGCTTTTAAAATGCAGTATTAATTCATTAAATTTCAGCACACGAAAATGTAGTTCAGCACTTTTGAGCATTTTCAATTTTAAGTTGAGCTGTTTTATTCATATTTTTGTTATGAAAAGAAACTTTTTTTATGCCTCGTCATAATTGTGTATGTTTTAGTGAGATTTTTTTTACTAATGTAAAAGCTTAGTATATTTTAAAATTGTAAGTTTTTGTATGGTGTTTCTTCTAAATATGTTACACTGCAAGTTTTTGCTATTTTTAGTGAAAAAAATCATACATGGGGTATACTACAACGAGTAGTAGACTATAAACGTTATCGCAAATAAAGACTGAAATTCAGCTTGACAGGGTTCTTATATAGTAAGGTTCTTATATAAACACACACAAACACACATGTGCACACGCAAAAAAAAAATACCTTATTTATTCCTTTATTTTCGCTAATTACTTTGTTTTTTTGTTTTATATTAAATAGTGTTTTGTTTTCTTATATTTACAACAATTAATTTTGTTTATTGTTAGCATCAACACTATGAATTGGACGGTAATAGTTACGGCACAATTCAATAAAACGTGATTGCAGTCGTATGAAATTATTTTTGTGTATATTCTCTGAATCTTCCCAATCTCAACCTGTCGCGTACGCTTCTACCCTGCGCCACGCCTGTCCTCAAAATAAATATTAAAGTTATCAAAATAAATATCAACATGTCAGTCATAAATTTCTATGTAATTTTGATTTAATATTTTCTAGATTAAACTAAGAATAATTTACGATATTGATTATTATAATAATTTGATTTAATGTATTAAAATTTTTGTCTCTATATAGTGTCTACAATTATAGGACAATGAAAGCTATGGTACTATATTTAAAACCACCAAATTGTTACAATATCTAAAGTCTTAGTAAGGATATTTTTTCATTATGTACTATTGTAGAAATATTTCCACTTCTATACTATTTAATAAATGTTCTAGACCGAAGAAAACCTGTGAATAAACACTGAAATATGTCATATGTCAGATCTTTTTTTTTCACCTTCACGCTGTATCCCGCACACAGCAGGGTAGGCAGAGAGTAGTCAGATCTTTTTAGATGACATAATACTACTACTAATTACTACTCTCGAGTTAACCCAGGCACTACAATGATATTTTGTTTATATCTACAGTCATATAGCATACATGTAGCGCTATACCTTTTGTGCGCCACCATCCTAACAGAAAAGGCAACTAGTAATTTTAGTAACGAGCGTTCGGTCAATTTAATATCTTTTGTTACATACAAATTAAAATACAGTCAATTTTCTATCTGACACATGAATACATGAATATGTTTTGCTAAATGAAATTTTCATTTAAGTTATTTTATACTTTGTGGTTTGGTTTGTGTTACTTTGTTTTTCTTATTAAAATTTGATATTATGAGTGAAATCTGAATAGAATATTAATAAAAGGACTCTCAACATATTTAATAGCTTGATTACAAAATTTCGCTTCTAATTGTTGTAATAGCCTCTCGCCCTGGAGGCATTTTGGAAAAAACGAAGAATTGTGGTGTCACATGACACATTCTAAGAACCCTTTTATATCGCTGGGAAATGCATTTACGCAGACCGCCCACACAGAAGGCAAGTGCCTCACGGATGCGTGCTACTGTGAGGCTCACCGGTAAAACCGATCCTATCCACTAAAACCCAGCGGAAACACGCTCTACGAGTATGAGACGCCTCAGGATCGCTCGCGCATACTACTAATCGTGCATAATACTATAATTAACTGGATATAAAATGTTATTTATTAATAAGTAGACTATTTTACACAATAAAAGGAATCATTTTAAACCAATAATTCAAGGGAATAGCGAATTCAACCAAACGAATTCTTCCGCTTCACAATGTTAATATAAATGAATCTGGATCTTTATATACCAGTAAACAAAATTATTCATGTGGACTCTTATATATTCCTTAATTTTCTTAATACTCTACAAAAAAAACTCCAATCTCTTTAACATTCTTTATTAACCAAGTGCGATAAATACAATTAAAAACGCAACAGAACTGTTTACGTATTTCACTGTATTATGTAAATTTTTGAGTTTCCATTTAAATTTGCTTAAATCCAGACGCGTTGATTGCTCGACGTGGCCTCTGGTAATTTATTTTATCCTCACATTAATATTCTTTATACTTTACTGCACGAGATGCGGTCTTGGTATTTAACAGATTAGTTATTAGCTAGAATAAACACAAAATAGTGTTAAGACCCTCCGTTCCACACTTTCCACCCAATATTCGAGACATTACATGCTGAGTAGCGGGACTCAACATTACGCTTTCACTTCACATGAGAGCAAGGAAATGGAAATAATTAATTCCTCTGAGTGGGAATTGAACCACAACGTATTCACAGTCAGCATGCTTTGCCGCTGCATCACGACTGCCTCATCTTATCTGGTGATTGATTGTCTAAATATTTTATCACGTTACATTTTAATAAGAAAATATAATTAAGAATGTAATCTTTTCGATCTTAAAGTATTTGCTGCATTTTTGGGATAAATAAGTAGAACCTAGTATGTATACACCCGTTTTCCACTAGCAGTAAATTTTAGAAAACATAGACATAGACATAGAGTCTAAGATGGAGCTCTACGTTGAACTTAGTAGGAGACCTATATAGCGAGACCAGTGTGCCAAAATAATTTTTAATAGTAAATTTCCTAGTAGGTACAGGTGTAATTAAGTATCAGAACCAGGTTGCATCTTAGCATGTAGAAATTCCCAAAAAGTCCAAGACGCAAATATTTAATTTTCCACAAAACATTTTCTAATATGTAAAAATAATTATCTTTTTATATTGACATTTTTTAAAATCGACTAATAAAGCGCTTATGCGCTTTGCGCTTAATTATTGTCTTTTATAAGACAAAAATAAAAATGAATTAATAACTCTAAGTTTTTTATGAGAATGTTGTAAATGTAAAAAAAAAATACCTGTCGCAAATTATACGAAAATGATTCAATAGAGTTTCTTAAAATCCTGTAAAATCTAATATAATTATATTTCTGAATATATATAAATTGTATAGAATGTTTAATCTCGAACGTAGAACATAATAACAGTAGACGGGACGCAATTAGAGCGCAGCCACGTAACCACTCCGCAGCATCCGAAGGAAATAGTTACAGACAGACGGACAATAAGGTTGGCTAATCGTGGAATGGGAGCTTTATAAAGCTTTATGTTGCTGTTTTATTTTATTTTACTTTACTTTATTTTCTGACTCTATTATATATATACAAAAAGTATTGTCTGATTTTATTAAATGTATAAAATATATATAGAATATAATAAAATATTATATATGAAAACATTTTTTTTTTGCAATATAACATTTATGTTGTTAACTCTTTTTCTTAGCTTCACGCTGTATCCTGTATATAGCGTGATAGGCAGAGGGAACTTAGATATTTCCCCAAATATGTTTTGAATTCACAACCACTGCATAGGTTCAAGTTACAAACATTACAACTGCACTACGTTAGTTCTATTCAAACTTAACTAAAAATATTTAATGAAAACAAAGTTAATGCCACAAGTTGGAACTTTCATAGCTATTCACGGCTGTTTATTACAACGCATTAGCGAGGCGTCGTTATCTAAGTTTTCCATTATATCTCGGACCTTAGTTCAGGTAACTTTTAAAATATATTGTTTCAAATTAAATGGAAATGTTGCTGTTTAATTAAACATTTTTATTTAATTTTGATAGAGACTTACATTTCGTATTGTTTTATTTATAGTTCTTCTTTTTTTTTTCTTTTAGATAGCATTACTTTGTTATATCGATATAAATAAATCAGCTTCGCTGTATCCCGCGCACAGCAGGTTAGTCAGAGGGAATCTAGTGTTAAGACACTCCGTCCCCCACTTTCTGCCGAATTCTGGAGGCATTGCGTGTTGAGTGGTAGAACTCAACGCGACGCTTAGCCTCGACACCAGAGCGAAGAAATGGAAATATAAATTTAAGTAAATATTTCATCTCCTCGAGTGGGGATCGAACCCACAACCAGTCGGTTTTACAGTCACACCTCGTGCCACTGCGCTACGACTGGCCTCAATCGATATACTCATTGTATTCAAATACTGTTATCACATCATTAGTATATACATTTTTACAATTGGAAATTAAAGTGCAAAGAAAATTTAAACTTTACGGAACGTTTGAACGTCTTCGTGTCTGTCTATTATATGATATTACGTTATATATATTATATTACAGTTGTAGGTACATTTGAAAACGTTGTTGGCTCGATCCATTATTGGTGGAATCAAATATATCTTTCCTCTGTTAAAACAAAATGTGGCGTTGAGTTCCGCAACTCCACAAGCATGATTTAAGTAAGAGTGACTTATTTCCGATGTATTTCTGTCTTATCTTCTGTATTTTCCGTAAAGTACGATAGATTTGTAAAGATTAACTACTCGCAAAACAACCAAAATAGTTCGTTAATTAGATAAACAAGACAAATGATCACGGGTTTGAGTGACATAAATCACCCGACTGACCGAGTTTTTATAGTAATTTGTTATACGTCTGCTATTCTGTATAATAGTAGTGAAACCGTTGTTGCGCAGTGGTACAGCTTCTAACTGCAAACGCGACGGTTATGGGTTTTTCTTATTTTTTTATTCTTGATGGATTATTAAAATTGTTGTTGTTTGGCTTCTTTTTAAAATGTGAAGTGAACAATTACATTTTGAATGTTCTGCGATCCTTTGTGTCACTATTCGAGTTTTGTGATCGTTGATCATATTGATTACGGTGCACGCGCGCACGACAAACGCGGTTTTTCTGCTGCTAAACTGCGAAAGTCCTAATTCCGAAACATCACAGTAGAAAGTAACCTATATTGCTTCACAGCCTCCTCAATCGTTTAGTTTAGCCCCATTAAAATTGGTTCAGTTGTTCTGGAAGTTACTCGCACAAACACAAAGATAGACAGACAGTTAGTACGAAATACACAGCCAAACTCGATTCGATTTATATGTATAGATAATTAAGTTTAGTCAATTAATTAATATAATTAATTCGTGGAGTGCGGAGTCTTGAATCTTAAAATATATTTTAACTTCGAAGAGTTTCTCGTTTGATAATACACGGTGGTTGTGGGTCCATACCACTGTTGGCTTCATCAATCAATATAAATATTTATTGACTTTACAAAATATTACAATAACATAAATAAGACATAGAAAAGAAAAAAAGGTGCTAAAATGTCCTATATTTTTTGACAACAATTTTAATTTTTTTACCTTAAATTATTACCTTAAATGTATCAATACGCAATTTTAGCACATTTAAAAAAATCTCATATAAAAAATTTGAGTAGATAGATAAGTAGGTAAAATAATAATCCCAGTACGGTGTAATTACAACAAAATATATATACGAGTACAAAAGATTAAAGATGAAAAAAAAGAAAGAGAGAAAAGAGAAAGAAAGAATCAAATAACGGAACTACATACATATAGTCATATATATGATGCGCCTAATCTCTAACTATGTTTGTAAATACCAACAATTGTGAACATTCCATAAATGCGAATGCAAAAGAAATGTGTACAAAAAAATACGAATTCATCTTTTCTTAAGGCACTCTTTAAATAGCCCGAGAATTTCATCTTCAGAGCTTGATACATGTATATGTTTATGCAAACTGAGACAGCCAAATAAATGACAAAGCAACACTTACACAACAAGAATACGAGTACTTCTTTGTTTTATATTTATTTCCATATTTAGATTATTTTACGTATAAAAGCTTAACATTACTGTATTTTTACCACCCATATCTCGCATTTAATGTGATACCAAAATTATTAGTTAGATTCTTCTAAAATAGTTTATAGTGATTGAGTAAAGTTTTTTTTCTATGCTATACATACTTTACTATTTTACGGATTTTTTCCTATATTATCACTGTAAGTTCTTATTGTCAAATTTGAAATTTCTAGAACCACAGAGCAGGGTAGGCAGAGGGAACTTAGTGTCAAGACACTCCGTTCCCCACTTTCTGCCGAATTCTTCAGGTATTGCGTGTTGAGTGTCAGAACTCAACGCCGCGCTTAGCCTCGACACCAGAGCAAAGAAATGGAAATATAAATTTAAGTAAATATTTCATTTCCTCGGGTGGGGATCGAACCCACAACCAGACGGTTTTACAGTCACACTTCGTGTCACGACTGGCCTCAGATTCAGTCCAGTCAATGACAAAACATTGATGAAAATGTCATAAAAAACAGACCGACGGACCACAAAGTGATCCTATAAGTGTTTTGTTTCTGACCTGATAACGTCTTATAAATCAATGATCGTCGGCTGCATGTTCGAAAAGCATGACTCATTGTCACGTTCCGACTGAGCCGAGCGTGCAAGCGAGAGCGCGGAACAAACGATAGAGAGGCACGATCTGTCGGACGGCCTAAGCGTCTAATTAACTGGATAAATGCGTCACAAGTCGAAACTTGTGACGCATTTATTCAGTCATTGTTATTTAATAAATAAAAACATATATGAATTAACGAGTGCAAATAAATGTTAATTTATCGAAGAAATTATAATTTTCGATTGACTCCTTATTTATTTTGCACAAAATCAAGAGAATTCAGTGATAATAATTAAATTTATTAATATATGACATTTTCATCAATGTTTTCTCATAAACGTAATAACTTAAAATGATCGTCCGTAAAAAATAGTTGTCTGTAAACCGACTTAACAGACAAGTAGTTTTTTTTATCGAGATATGGACCCATAAAAACACAAAAAGTGGTTAGTTCAGAAACGTAGCATTTATTTTTAATGAAAACTAAAATTCGATTAGCACTCCATTAAATATGAATATTTATCTAATTCAAAGAAACCGTTAAAGCCCGTGCAAAGTAGAGGAGGTTGAGCAGGAAAACAGACCCTGGCAAAAGCCGGGATTAATGCCAGGAGGTAAAAGATTTGTCTTAATTCAATTTTCTTCAGCCTTTGCTCTCCGTATTTACGGCCCTATATAATTGAGAAGTTATAAAACTCATTGCACAATTTTTTACCTGGTCACTTATACTTAAAATCTATCTGATAATAATCATTTTTAAATCTATTTAAAATATCTACTAATATAATATTATTTTAAAAAAGCTATTGCTATGATCAACTAAGTATAAGGGTCATACTCAGAAAAGTGTACATTTTCGAATTCGTAACGTAACTGATGAGTAACAATACTGATAATATTTGTTACGAAACTGATGTCATAAGGCATTATTCACAACAAAACAAGGATGTTATATGAATAAAAGTAGTTTTTTTTATTTTGTTTTTTTTTTAACAAATCAAAAATTTAAAAAATTAATCGTTGATTTAACAGATTATAAATGTAAAAAGTAAACATAACAAAGTGACAGTATTAACAATATAATAATGCTAGTTTGTAACGTAATAAACTTATATTTCTAGTTAGAGATCACAAAGTTAATGTTTAAATTAAGTATACTTTAAAAAATATCAAAATTTGAGTCGTTATGACTGGAATTACTATTTTTGTAAAATAAACATTTATCGTGGGTAGGATTAATAATATGGAATGAGAAAGATCCTGGTGAACTAAAATCATCGTTGATTTTCTGAATGTAATTGATAAATTAGTAACTTTGTGGGTTTTTATATTATCAGATGATACAGAGTTACTTTTTTTATTTACATAGAGATATTGTCGCTTTCCGCATAAACAACATTTTCATTAGTTTCAGATATACACTGATAGTTTTCCGAAAGATCAACAACAATTATTTTGTT
>JAATLQ010033287.1:0-17263 GCA_013421005.1 Heliconius erato x Heliconius himera | reverse complement strand
TATTACTAACCATCTATGTTAGGTATATAATGTATATATTAATTTTACTTATTTTTTATAGGTGAAGGCAATTTTTAACTGGATCTTTTTTTTTAACATGCATTCTCCTATTGTGTAACATTATCTCTTTTACCGTACAACCTCCTTCGTGTTTTCTCCATACAACGTGACATTGGCGAAGTGATATGTGCTCTACTGGCACGCTCGGAACGCCATAATTGAAGAACCAAACCAAACCATTTTGCCAATTTCAATTTTCATTAACTTTCGTTATTAAGCATTCTCGACTAGTGTGAATAAATATATAAACTAATAATATACTCAGCATTAGCAGCATTAGCATTATAACATTACATCGAGGCCGGTCGTGGCGCAGCGGCACGAGGTGTGACTGCAAAACCGACTGGTTGTGGGTTCGATCCCCCACTCGAAGAGATGAAATATTTACTTAAATATATATTTCCATTTCTTCGCTCTGGTGTCGAGGTTAAGCGCGGCGTTGAGTTCTGCCACTCAACACGCAATGCCTCCAGAATTCGGCAGAAAGTGGGGAACGGAGTGTCTTAACACTCGGTTCCCTCTGCCTACCCTGCTGTGTGCGGGATACAGCGTGAAGCTAATTTAATTTAATTTAATTTTTTAATTATTTTACTACTGTAACACGTAGTATTATTTAATATATTTATAATAATAAATAATTTATAATTACTATTGTTTAGTATAAAATTATTAATGTTATTAAAAAAAATATAATGAAAGATAGGAGAGTTCTGTATTAATACAGTTATAATTTATAGAATTATGTAATTTAACATCTATATTTTTCATAGTCATTATATTTAATGTAAGTGAATTAGCTACTGCTTATTATACTCTTTGAGAAAAGAGCAGTCAAATGAAAATGTTTGATAAGGATTTGTCATTTCAATGTAAGAGTTTAGGGTTGAGATTAATCAAAATTAGAGGGTTTCAAAATACTTATTTTTTTTATAAAATTCTTAGTCAAAGTCGTTGTTTCAAATTTTGTTTTTGTATGTATATAATGTAATAATAATTTATCTTTTGTATATATTAAATTTGTAAGGCTGCTAATATATCCAGAGCTAACTCAGTGCTAACCGCCCAACATACACACAACCTTAAACTTTTCTTGCAAAATTTACAAACACTAACTACACACAGTAAGTAAAATAAAAGCTCGCTTAGTGCTACATATGTCCATTTTTGGGTTCTGTAGGGAAAAAATTTAACCCTTATAGTATTACTTTGTCGTCCGTTTATTCCGTCCGTCTGTCAAAATCACTTATCTCAAGATCACGTAAAGATATAGCTGAAATTATTATCAAATACTCAAGTCGACGGTCTCTAATGTTCTATTTCAGTTTTGATGTAATAAATTAAATAAATATTGTAAGCACAATGACGAGATAATTCATCAATGATCAATAAAATTAGTATACGAAAAGATGAGTTATCTCGTCACCGGTTGGCATTATTATCAATTATCCATTATATAAATTTAATATGATAACTAAAAATACCATATAAGATAAGAGGCCAGTCTTGGCGCATAGGCACAAAGTGTGATTATAAAACCGACTGGTTGTTGGTTCGATCCCCACTCGAGGAGAAGAAATATTTACTTAAATTTATATTTCCATTTCTTCGCTCTGGTGTCGAGGCAAAAGGGCGGCATTGAGTTCTGCCACTTAACACGCAATGCCTCCAGAATTCGGCAGAAAGTGGGGAACGGCGTGTCTTAACACTAGGTTCCCTTTGCCTACCCTGCTGTGTGCGGGATACAGCGTGAAGCTGATCTAAAAATACAACCAGAATGATTCATATTTAGTGTAGTGAACAAAGAAGAGATAAGTATGTTTTTGCAATTATCAAACCGAGTCAACTGCCCGTTCCGCCTCTAATTAGCACAATGCAGAGTATCCGTCATTTTTGCTCTTGTATTCGTATTTATAAAATGCAACGTCTAGCGATCCTCTTACAGAGCTACAGTTCTATTAAATGAGCCTTGTTGAAAGCACTCAGTGTGCAAATTTTGTGAAACAGTATTTAATTAAATAATAAAATTTTCTAGATAAGATTTTTTTTTATTATAAAGAAACAATTTTGATTATGTTATAATTTGAATTTAGTTTTGATTTAATGGTAATTAATTTTCGCAATAATCGTAGTCATAGGTCTCAGTGTAACGTGCTTAAGACTATAGGATAATGGAAAATAGGCACATATGAATGTCGATGTGCCAATACAAGAAATGTTATTTATATACTTATTTAGAAAAAGTGTCTTTCCTAAGTGTGAAATAACACTTTAAAGAATGTAAAAATAAATGTTCAGAAAAATAAGAAGTATTGTTTGTCTTTTTTAAGTATTCCTTTATTTATCTTTGATTAAAAAAAATATGTTGTGATATTCACTTAATGTAAATGTATAATTTACCAAATAAAACATCCAATAAATGTGAATCAAATTGAAAAAAATAACTAAACATTTTTATTGAAAGCATCGAAAAGGTCGATGTATAACAAAATCTAAATAAAAGAACATCGAAAATTTTGCTTTTATTTTTTTTGTTTATCGATAACCAACACCTGTTAAATGTAAAACCATTTCGGACACAATCAGTATTCGTGAGTACAATAAAAGTGCGATTGAGCCCATACATTTTGTATAGGGACGTTAAAAAAAAATTAAAAATGAAGTGAAGTGAATCATGGACTATATATCCTGGTATACCCTGAGGATTTGGCAGCCGATACATGACTGTGCACTTACGCAGGGCGGGGTCCCGGACCATTGTAGCCTTACATTACAACCAATGTTCCATATATAACTTCGTTGGTAATGTAAAACAGTTGTATTGAAAACGCTTGAAAGCTTTTTTGTTGGAAATCGCCTGTGGTGATTTTTCCTTTTAAGGGAAATAGTTCACATTGCTTGTGTGTTGCACTTAAAAAACTTTTTAAGATATACATACTCGTATTTGCTATATTTATGATATAATAGATAAGAAACTCAAGATTAAATCTGTATGCTCATAATTAAAATCAATACTAATTATAGAATAAATACAACTTAGGTCTGTTGTAGCGTAGTGGTACAAACGTGCGTTCGATTCCAGCTCAAGGAGAAGAAATATTTAATATAATCATTTCTTCGCTTTGGTAACGAGGCAAAGCGCGGCGTTGAATTCCGCCACTCAACATGCAATGCCTCCAGAATTCGGCGGAAATTGGGAAACAGGAATGTCTTAATGGAAACAGAGTTTCTTAACTCTAAGGTGGGCAAAACGAACATGGGAACATGTTCGTTTTGCCCACCCTGTTATGTGAGGGATAAAGCGCCTAAAAAATCAACAGAATTAACATAATATTTAAAATTGATAAATGAAAAGATTACTTTATTTACCATGCTATTAATGTTTATATCATTGTAATAAATATGTTTTTAAAAAAACACATTGGCCCGATAAAAATCGTAAACTTAATAATTCACAATATTAATAAATATGCGCCAGTCGTGGCGCAGGAGCACAAAGTGTGACTGAAAGATAGACTGGTTGTGGGTTCGATCCCCACTCGAGGAGATGAAATATTTATTTAAATTTATATTTTACATTTCCTCGCTCTGTTGAGTTCTGCGACTCAACACGCAATGCTTCCCTCTGTCTACCCTGCTGTGTGCGGGATACAGCGTGATGCTGATTTTTTTTAGATTTTTATTAAATATATATTTTACATATAATATTATACATTTATACATTTAAACAAAAAAATCATAACACATCCATCAAAAGATCAATCTCAATCATCATCATCTTTTCAAGCATTTCGTACATCTTTTCAAGCTTTTTGTTTTGTATATTATATGGTGTAGATAATAAATCTTCACAATAAAAGGAGACACGTAGCTTCATATCGCTTTACTACATCCGCCAGATACGCTTCAGATGTTTATCGTAGACCATATTCGTGCTTTTTTGTAATTCCGACACGTCGAGGACGCGGCGCGTTTCTGCTTTGTACCTACAGTCACGGCAATTTGAATATGTATGAGACGCGGTCGCACAGCTCGTGTCGCCCTGCTATATGAAAATGTGATGTATCTTCCGATAAATTGTCAAAAGGGATGATCACTATTGGAAAATGGACTCGCAATAGTTTATAGTAAAGTTTACGAATCTTTTATTTGTTTTTTTTTTATTAAATATCTAAATAGTTTATTAGAAACAAATAAAAAACTAAATTATGGTTTCATATATATAATTATACAGATATCATCCAAATTGAGTTCCGACTAACTGATTTATTTTCTAGCACCAGATGGAGAATTATTTATATTTGGAAATACTAGAAAAATTGTAGCACTTGTTAAAATTCATACAAAAGGTAAATTGCTTAAACTGAGCTGTATGTACTAGTGGTGGGCAGTTATTCAATATTTATTCTTCTTATCCCGTTCCTAATTTGATTGACAAATAGAACGATGAGATTCGCCTTTCTGAATTACGATACACGAAGACTATTAAATTTCAAAAATAATATGGTAAAAGATAAAGATATTTTTTTATAGTTTTACGCTGTATGCCGCATATAGCAGAGTACTCGGTGTGAAAATTTAGTGTTAAGACACTTTTTTCCCATTAAGACATTTCCGTTCCCCATTTTCCACTGAATTCTGGAGGCATTGTGTGCTGAGTGGCGAAATGGAAATATTACTTATATCATTTCCTTGTGATCAATTTTCAATCGAACACACACACCCTCTAGCAGACGCACTGTTGTGCCCTTGCG
Organism: Heliconius erato x Heliconius himera; assembly: GCA_013421005.1. Classification (NCBI taxonomy): domain Eukaryota; kingdom Metazoa; phylum Arthropoda; class Insecta; order Lepidoptera; family Nymphalidae; genus Heliconius; species Heliconius erato x Heliconius himera. Next base: position 12,452 of record JAATLQ010033287.1, on the reverse strand, counting down.
CCACGACTAGCCTAAAAAATTATAAAGAGAAATATCACTTATTTTACACTTATTTATATACCTGCATTGTATGATTGTATTGTATTTATATATATATTATGGGTATATTTATACCGTCGCAAGATGTAACAGACAGCTGTACCTATGCAGCAGAACAACTGTGAAAATCTCTATCTAATCATTAATTCACATTTAAAACTATTTTGAAGTTATGTTTTAAAACACCATGGCGCAGCAGTACAGAATCTGTAAACGCGATGGTTGTGAGCACGATATCCAGTGGGGGTAAGTGAATTATTCCCATTTCTTTTCATTTTCTCTGTTAAGAACGCAAAGCGCCGCGTTGATTTTCACCACTCAAAACGCAACGTCTCGAATATTGAACGGAAAGTGGGGAACTGAGATTATTAACATAAGGTTTAGCTTGTTTATATGTAAAACTGCTTGCTTTTGTTTCAATACGTTTAAAATAAAACTTTACAATAGTCAAGCTAATAAACAGTGAATTCATGCATCTGATAAAAAAATCATATTTATGAACGATACTCTTAATTAATGTAGAATAAATAAATATTAAGTATTAAAATATATATTTGGAATTCGGCTTACTGTTGTTTTAAAATTTTATTAATAAAATTTTATAGCAGTCCATTTAAATTTTCAATAATAAACGAGCATTTATTATAATAAATCATTTGAATGGAATACACGTAGTATTTCACTGTCATGTCAGTAATGTATCGACATAAATGTTTAATTCGAACCGTTCGTAATTGCTTATTATAATACGCTTTACATGATAAATCAGTGAAATGGCGAAGTTACTGATTTGTGTTCGATGTTTGTATCTACGTGAATTGTTTAAAAATAGTTGTGTTGTAAATGAGGTAAATAATATATTAGAGGCGTGTGTCTGTAACGTGACAGCTGTGGGTTCGATCCCCACTCAAAGTAATTAATGAAAATAAATAAATCAAATCAGCTTCACGCTGTATCCCGCACACAGCACTGTAGGCAGAGGGAAGTGTTAAAACAACCCGTTGCCCACTTTCTGCCGAATTCTGAAGGCATTGCGTGTTGAGTGTCTTGGCACCAGAGCAAAGGAATGGAAATATAAATTTAAATAACTATTTCATCTCCTCGAGTGGGGATCGAACCCACAACCAGTGGATTTTCAGTCACACTTTGTGCCCCTGCGCCACGATTGGCCTGGTAATTAATGATTATTTATTAATAGTTTTATTTCTTCGCTCTACCTTGGTAGACTTTTTTTACCTTGGTAAAAAAGAACAGTTTTGAGTTCCGCCTTTCAACACGCAATGCCTAGAAAATTTAGCGGAAAATGGGGAACGGAGTGTTAACACTAGGTTCCCTTTGCCTACTCTGCTATATTCAGGATACAGCGTAAAGCTAAAAAAAATTAAAATATTTATATTTGTCGAGAAAAATATATAAGTGTCGATAATGAAGCCTTTTTATAATTTTTCAGAAACATAAAAAATAAAGCCGTATATAATAATATTTTTTTCTATGTAAGGTACATCATAATTGATATTGTTTAATCCATTTTTTAATATTTTAGACGCAATAATTTAACTCAATGCTCTATTTACTCATACCATTACAGCGAAACACATATATGATAATTCTATATTTAAATTTCTATTCGAGAATAAAAAACCGCACATACCTATAGTCATCTTCGCTTTTACGTCGCTACTGTATCAAAATAGAATAAATATAATTATCAATATCGACAAAATAGAACATATAAAATCTAGCAAAAACGACATCCATTCTATAATAACTAGAATTTTCTTAATAAAACTACAATTTAATTCCTATCTCTGACGATCCACATAAGTCACCCGTGTTATTGTTCAAAGTATATAAGAGTAACGACAGGTGCGGATTCAATCCTCTTTCACTCTCAAGCTTCTCGACCTCACTAAACCCCTTTCAAGTAACATGACTTTTAACTTTGTGACCCATCTTTGCTTTAAAGTGCTCCGGATTTATGAAATTTAAGGTAAAATGGATGACTGTTATCCCGAGCTCATTTTCAGAACGTTTTGCTTTGTATTACGGTTATGTAACGAAAAACTTTAATGATACTTTGGAACGCTACAAACGGAAAGCGAACGGATTATTTGCATTTTACTCTCATCTCTTATCTCTTAATTAAATCAATTCAAGAGGCGTATTAAGTTTTGAAAATGTTTAAATCGATACAAGAAAAAGATCGGTCAAGTACGAATTGGATTGGTCTACTGAAGGTTCTGTGTCAATTTCAGGATTATATGTCAACGGGAAGTACAACGTATAAAAGCTGATAAACTTATGTTCGCGGCGTATACTGAGTATATACGAAATGAATTACAAATATAAGTTTATAATGGTTTTTTACCTTTAATATAATTTCCCTGAATTTTTCTTCTATAACTAACATTACTGTAAGTTCACATCTTGTATAATTTCACTGTATATATTATAAATACTGTATTATATACTGTATTATTATTAAAAAATAAATTAAATTAAATCAGCTTCACGCTGTATCCCGCACACAGCAGAGTAGGCATAGGGAACCTAGTGTTAACACACCGTCCCCATTTTCCGCCGAGTTTGCGGGCACTCACTAAGTATGAAATGAACTAGTTATATAAGTTTGTAATGTTTTATTTCTATAAAATAATGTAGCAAGCTGCAGCAAAAATAATACATCGTATCTTGTTATTGCGTTAATTTAGAAGATTATTTTTTTCTATGCTCCAAGGGAACGTAGACCTTAATATTTAAAATTAATTCCAGCTTGATACATATACCCGATCTTTAGATAAATGGTATTGACCGACGAATAATCAGAGAAACAACAAAGTGATAAGGGTTCCGTTTTTATTTCTGTGCTATACGGAACCCTAAAAATGTGCTCAAGGAAATTAAAGCCACTGGCGCGTCCAGTCTAATTAAAATTGATTGTTTTTATTTTCACTTGCTCAGTATAGAATGTATTTGTTTTTTGTAAAGAGAACAATTGCTTCGTGGATTGGCAGTTTACATTGTGGCCTAAAATAGATACCTTTTGAAATCTACTGCCCTTTTACAATGTATATAAAGCTGTAACTAGGCATATATTGTCATTTTTTTTTTATTTAAAGATGTATGTGTATTATAATAACAAATGTTAAATTATAATTTTCAAATGCGGAGAAAAAAGTTGAGTGGGGTAAATTTTACGAAGAAAAATATTTAGAAACCCATAAAAATTACCAAAATTTAATATTATAATATATTTTTACGTCCTTTATATGTAATTTAAACTTAACACCGACTAGAGTTACTAGACGGATTTTAATGAAACTTTTTTTGTTAGGCAACACATGGGATATAATTAATTTTGTATGAAATGAAACCGTATAAAATGGCAACGGCAACGTGGAAAAAATATGATAAGCGTTGTTAAGTTCTTGCGGGTATCACCTAGTATAAACATATTTATGTATATCTTTATACTTACGTTATTCATTTTTCATAATATATATATAAAAAATACGACATGAAGTAAATTTTAAATAGCTTTTGAAAAATTGAGTCTAATATTACGACCAAGGGGAAAATATAAGTAATGAGAGACAAGCGCGTAAGTCCTCCATAAGCCTTTGGCCGGGCTCCCACTAAGCTGTAGGTCGCCGCGCACGCATCGTGCATTACTTTTAATTGTGATTTAATGGCGCTGGCGTCGAATCGACAAAAAGATATATATTTTGTGCAGCTATGGTTTATTATGAGGACAGAAGGACTTGTCTACCCAATATTTTTTAATAGTATAGGTATCTTTTTCTACCTATGTCAAATAAAACCAATAAAGAAGGATGCATAGGTTCCAATATTACAATTTTCAAGTTAATTTCTTTAACGAATTTGTTTCTGTTGTAGTATGGTAGCACGGTACTAAAATGATCATCGGTTTACAGATTTATTTCTGTCAAAGGTTTGTAACTTATGATGTGGAACACTTAGAGACTAGATACATAATAGGTTATATATGTATGTATATATATACCTACTCTATTTCTACACTGAATATAAAGGCAGAGATGACAAAGGCACCTTTGAAAATGTAATTAGAGACGTCATTGTATACGTTACATATCAAGTGCACATTCAGATATTACTGAACGGTATCTCATCAAAAACAAATGTGAAATAAGAGCCAAGTTTATTGAAGAGTAATGCGTCGTTCTCTACTTCGCGACTAAATAATTGAAGATGTGTCCATATACACTTAACACGAACTTGGCACCCATGTGCAAAGTTTTTTGTTCACTTATAATATAATGAAGCAAAAAAAATCACTCGATTATGCATATCGATTATACTGCATAGTATACTATGTAGTATAATCAAGTGTTTTTTGTTTTTAATTTTAAATATTTATATGATAACTATTCTGTAAAGTAATCTACATACACACATATGTATCATTGTGCTTATGAACCATTTTGTTTAAATTTTTACTGTTCGAGGAAAAACAAATACTAATAATTAAAATAACCAGTGCTGCCATCTATAATCTTATTATAGTTATTATCTATTATCTTATTTATCTCTCTTTTCTTGAAACAGTTTAATGGAGTACTAGTATCATTTTTTTTTCAGTAACAAAAACAAAAAAAAAGACATTTTTTATATAAAAATACAGTGTTATTAAAATAACTATAATTTTCTATGTTATTTAATCTAACTTTCATAATTTACTTTTTTTATTTTCTCGATAGTAATTATCAATAATTTGTATAGAAGTTAAAGATTCTCATCACAATCATAGATACGTGTTTAAAAAAATTGAAGCGCTTTAAATATAAAAATTTTTAGACGTCACATTTATTTACTGTAAAACACTCCATTTTGTACAATCTTTAAATTAAATTTCACTTTACCTTTTAGTATACGTAGTACTCTTATAAATGTATTTACCTGTGTAGGCATATTTCGCTCTCAGGGACGAATCCAATTACGATAACGTTATGTCCCGCATGAAAGTGTCGCGTTTATGGTAAAATATTAATGTATTTCAATTTGGGAGGCTGCTGTAGACCTTCATAAATATCAGTGACGCTGCGAGCTAGTAGTGGGGACGCGTAAATACTTCACTTAGAATACAATGTTCTTATCCACGAATTACCTTAGCATATCTTTATAGATATATTTTTCTTTTTATATATTTTTCTTAGATACACATAAGGGGGTCAATAAAGAACGTTATGGTAAGCAGATTCGTATACTTTCCAAATTTTGTATAGAGGATAATAATAAGTATATTTTTATTAAATATCGTTAAATATATTTTCTAGAGGCCATTGACAGGCAGAGGTATAGCGTCACACTGCGAAGCTATGGTTGTGGATTTGATTCTTACTCGCGAAAATTTGATTTCCTTGTTATCTGCTTCAATCTACCACAAACCTCTGCCTACCCTGCTATATGTGGGATACTGATTTTTTTTATGCTTATCATCTATTCGAAAAGCGTACAATAGGATATTTAAATTTACAAAATCTCGCTCATTTAAATTAACAAAAGTTTGTCCAATGTGTTTAGATAGTAAAAATAGCTTTCTAGCAAAATATTTTAATAAAGAGAAAAGAATAGGCGAATAAACCTATTGTGCAAAGAATGAATGGTTATCGTGACAGAGCGGACCGTCGCCTGACTGTAAACGATGCAAGTGATGAATCTCTGGATGTAAACGATGAATGTAGGTTCAATCTCCGCTATGCGTATATTGTGAGAAAAGAAAATCTTAAGGTAACAAATAATTTTCAGACGATCCTAATAAAAAGATCTAAAACTACACCATGGTCTATTTATATAAATAGACCATGGTGTGGTCATCTAGACCTAAAGGTAAATCTTTGACTTTTGTATCTCAACAATATCAATCAATATGAATATATTTTCCTACCCCTATATATTGTAATTTCTTATAATTTAGCGGTTATTTTATGGTTCTATGTCAAATACATTTAAAATCAAATTTAATGTAAACATGCTTATAATTTTTTATAAAGCCCAAGATCCCAGGAACCCCAGACCTACGTAATTTTAGCAAATCTGAAATTTTGAAAACTATTAGTCTAATATGTAGATAAGACAGTATGCGTACTCACTAACTTGAAAGTGGTAGCACTTTCAGAGGTAGCGCTAAATAAAGGTACATTTCTGTCTGGGAGGATGATTGAGCCATCGGATTGATCTGGGTGCTTATAAGGGATCTTGAGCTAGGTAAAATTAAAGCTTGCCAGTATAACGTAGTTTGTCCTAATTTTAAACAACATTTAGGACGTCTGGCAGGAGTACAAGTCCACGTAAAGAGTTTGGTATTAATAAATATACATTTTTATCATTATTCTTAAAAACATATTTAACGCTTAAGAGTTATAATGAATTACATAACCCGCTAAGACTATAATAGCTGTAAAAAGAACCTTATTTTCAAAAGTAATGAAATGATTAATGAACTGTTAGAAATTGTGAATAACTTATAGTTAACAGGGTAACACAATGGGTGGCCCCATTATGTACCCATTAAATAATATTTTCTTTCTTACGACAAAATTGAATCTAAATACAAACAAAAGTTTTTATTTTCGTTTTAGTACAATATGTTAATCTGGGTAACTTTAATGAATTATTTAATTAATATTATTAAAAAAATATATAGAATTTTTTCCTTACAAATGTGACAAAAAATCTTTAAATTCTTAGAAAACTTTTAGTTTCTCATCGTTTTCTAATATTTTTTTCTATTTTCATTTACAAAGTGTTGTGAATGTCTTCTTCTAATAAGTCCTCTTTGTCAGTCGGCTTGTAGGCAGATGCTAGTACAGCTCTCATTTGAAATTGTCATAGATATTAGTTACTACTAGTTTCGAATTCAAAAGATAATCTCCATTTTGCATGCTAAGTCTTCATTTTCCAAACGTAATTCAATAAAAATTATAAAAAGGTAACACTTGCTAATCACAACACATTGTTAATCAATAGGGCACTATGACTATTATGGCTGTCGGTACACTGAAATTGCGTGTTCCAACGATTACTTTCCATGCGTGTTCAAGGGCTAAACACTACTCAGGAGGATACACAAAAGTGTAAACCGCTGTGACGAAAATTAAAAAGTGTAGACGTAAAATGTCGTAGACCTAAAAGGACGTAGGTCTGCGGTCCCTGGGATCTCAGTCTATAAGTTTGCCTAGTCTATTGTAGTGCATATAGGCAACAACACCACCAATCGGGCCTAATTTTATCCATTTTCCACTCATTTTTTTCAGCTTGACGCTGTAGCACGCATATAGCAGGGTAGGCAGAGGGAACTGAATTGTTGACTGATGGAATTCAACGTCGCACTTCTGCCTTGGTACCAGAACAAAGAAATTAAAATATTAATAAATTATAATTCGTTCCCCCGAGTAGGAATCGACCCCATAACCGTCGCGTTTAATAGATAGATGGTACATAACACATATGTACGTATAGAGCTTACTGTCACAAACCGAGATTAACTTACCAAGTATATTTTCTATTATAGTTTTATATACGTATACAGCACGTAACGCGTTCTTTTTATATTACACCCATAAAATTTTATAACTCACTAAACAATTGTGGTGAAACTAGAAGCGAGAAAATGGTACAATCGAGGCGCAAACAGCATTTGGCAACAACACTATATTAAGATTGGTTTTCCAAGAGAACAATGACACAAGATAGTTTTTAAGAAGTTAGGAAAGGATTTATAGGACCGTATAAACGCTATGCTGAAGCGTCTGAACTACATCCACAAGTTTGTAGATTCCGACTTTGGTCATTTAAATCTTTGTTGTTATAAACTACCACTTTAAATGGATCGGCTGGCGTTAGAAATGCATGGACGTGGCATCAGCATTGCAGTGTTTGTGTATGCTTATAATTTTATAAATGGTTCGTATTTCATAAATATTGAGATATTCTTTAACTTTTGACATTTATTTATTTTTATGAAGAAAATCTTAAATGTTATTTTGTAAAGAGTGTGTTACACAATTCAAACTTTCTTTACCCAGTTACTGTTTGAAATAACAATAATCAACGCTGTTTAAATAGAATTGAAAAATAATTTATGGAAACAATTTAAAGTAATATTCTCGTTTCATTGCACATTAATAATTTACTTTCAAAGAATCGGTAATTAGAAGTATGAGAAATAATTTTTGTATTAGATATTTTATAATATCATGTTCGAGATTAGCTATGAAACATTAATAAATGATGTTTTCCAGTAACTGAGAGATTTAAAAAGAAATGCTTATATAATAGAAGTACATATTGAATAGAGATAGGATACAGTAATAGGAAAATGCAATCAACATCGATCTACTTTACAGGAATGAGAAACACGCATTAAACTTCTCATAGATATATGGGATAGTCGCGGTCTTTTCCAAGCCGGGAATTCCGACTTCTTGGAAAATGAACTAAAGATACTTTTAATAATAAATTTAGTTGGAAAAGAAGCGGCTACTTAAGCAGGAAAATATATAAAAAAACTAACGAGGCACACACGGCTTCACTCGCTTAAATTGTTTTGTTATACTACAGCCAAATTATAAAAAATCTATTCAAAATTGTAGTATGTGTTATTCTGACGTTTCAACTATATTACTATAAAATTTATATATATACACATTACAAGATAGCACACATCCTCATAAATTTTCATATTTATAATATAATTATGACAAGATACGCAGTAGGAGACAAGTCTATCTTAGAACCCACACACCAAATAGATATAATCCATATATTGAGGCCGGTCGTGGCGCAGGGGCACAAGGTGTGACTGTAAAACCGACTGGTTGTGGGTTCGATCCCCACTCGAAAAGATGAAATATTTACTTAAATTTATATTTCCATTTTCTTCGCTCTGGTGTCGAGGTTAAGCGCCGCGTAGAGTTCTGCCACTCAACACGCAATGCCTCCAGAATTCAGCAGAAAGTGGGGAACGGAGTGTCATAATACTAGGTTCTCTCTGCCTACCCTGCTATGTGCGGGATACAGCGTGAAGCTGATTTTTTCATATCTATACAAAAAATGCAGCTTCAATAAATGTAATTAGCGTCCGAAGTTATCTAATTATATTAAGTTTGCTTATAATTTTCCCCCTAAGTAATTCATACATAAAACATCGCATCCATCATAAATATTTGAATAATAACATGAAACTTATACTTTTGCAGGTGTTTTTAAGTCCTAGTTCAGATTGGATTAGAAAAAATTAAAAGTATGGGAAACGTGGGTGAATCATACTGGTACAAACTTAATTAAAATCTAATATAATGGATTGTTGATTGGCGGACTATCGATCTCCTTCACTTGATTATGGCTTTGACTCAGTGACCACAAAGGAACTTGTTATCTGAATTAAGTAATTACAATATTGGCTTTGTGCTAATAAATTAAACGCTTAAATTGCAAACATTCATGAAATACAAATATATTCAGAAGTAAAAAGGAAATGAAAAGTTAATTTCTTGGAGCGGAGATTGAACCTACAGCCATCGCATTCCCACTGTGCCATGATGACCTATTATTAGTAGATATGAAATCGCAAATTTAAAAAAATCGTAAATGTGTATTTTTGAAAAATAAGTACAAAAATAAATTATTTTAAAAATGTTACATTTTACGTGACTTTTCATGAAATGGGTTGAACACTTATAAATAACTTTGAAAGCAGCATTTAATTTAAATTTTACCTATAATAGGAAAAATAAAGTTCTTTGAGTCATTTTAGTATAAGCGAAGCACTTTTAATCTACTTTCAGTGTTCTTATTTATAAATAACAACGGTGATTTTTAAAAATGGCACTGTAGCCCGCCCGACATGAGCGTATATCGTCCCCACATGCATAATTAAATGTCGCCGGACAGAATAAGCAATTTAGGCGTTAATGCCCTATTTTGTGGCGTCGTTTGCTTTTATGATATCTATTTACTTTTGCATTTTTTATTTAAATAAATATGCTGAAAAGTGAAATTTGAATTTAAAATTAAGATCAAAACTCGTTATGTAAACGGTTTTCACGCTAATAGCTCTTAGTAGTGATAATGGTCAGTACAGTTACAGTTGATAAGTTGTGAACTGAGTGTAGTTATTAACTGTGTGAAATAGAACCAGATAGTGGCCATAATATGATGTTATGTTTGTAATATTAATAGTTTAAGTTGATGAAAATATATGAAATATACTATGAGTTTACTCTGTATTAAAATAAAAAAAAAATCTGCTTCACGCTATATCCCGCACACAGCAGGGTAGGCAAATTGAACCTAGTGTTAAGTCACTCCGTTCTCCACTTTCTGCTGGATTCTGGAGGCATTGCGTGTTGAGTGGCAGAACTTAACGCCGCGCTTTGCCTCGACACCATAGCGAAGAAATGGAAATATAAATTTAAGTACATATTTCATTTCCTCGAGTGGGGATCGAACCCACAACCATTCGGTTTTACAGTCACACTTTGTGCCTCTGCGCCACGACTGGCCTCATTATATAATTCGTATTGTATTATTTGAATTCTAAATAAGTTAATAATATATTTCGTCACGTTATATTTTATTACACATGTGAAATAAAACACAACACAAAAGGTAAATAAATAATAAGCAAAGCAAAAACAAAAATAGAATTACACAAAACTGCGAGCCATTCTTTTTTCAAGGTTCTCCATTGTCCTATTTCCTTTTTACTACGTTCTACATCTTGTATGAAAACAAAGGTAGAAGTCAAACTACTGTTATGAAATCTTTATAATGCCTGGCCTTAGTTGCGGGTGTGACCTAGAAACTGAAGTGAAGCTTAAAAAAATAATAGCTCACGTACCGGGTGCCTGTATGCTCATAAATATTTGTACCACATGTGACTTCAGCTTGGAACGGCGTACAAATACCGATTCGAACGTAACATTCTGGATACGTCTTCGTAAATATTGAGATTCGATCAAAGTAGAAATCAGGTAAATAAAATAAAAAGACACGGATGATGGCACTGAAATTTGATATGGTGTGTAAGAAAAAAATGTTTTTACATTTATTTAGTCGTAAAATATAATATACGTTCGCATGTGTACGTACGAGTACGAACTAGCGTAGGATTAAAAATATGAACTTAATAATTAATAAGCAGCTCATCTATGTATTTCACAATAACAATTCAATTTAATTAATTTTCAAGTTTAATTAGATGGGTTGGTAATTTTATATTGATGCCTAGAAATTATAGACTTACATTCAATTTTACATTAATTAATATATTATAATAACTTTAATAGTTTTTGTATCAGCTTCACGCTAATTCCCTCATAGCAAACAGGATTGAAACATGGAGCCTAGTGTTAAGACCCTCCATTTCCCACTTCTCACTTAATTTTCCAGAAATTGCGTTAATTGTTTGTTGTGTTTAGTGGCGAAATTCAACGCCGCGTTTTGTCTCAAGAGCGTGGAAGTGAAAATAATTTAAATATTATCATACCTTCTACCTCCAAGTGGGTAACAAAATCATAATCATGAAGTCCGATGCTGTTCTAATGCGCTACGACGGTCTCAGGGCATAATAATTTGTTTTTTTTTTAATTGATATAAATTATAATACTGTTATAAGGCCGTCGTGGTGCAGGGGTACAAGGGTGTGACTGTAACATAACGGGTGTGGGTTCGATCCCTACGGGAATGAATGTATATTTTTTAACATTTTCAGTTCGTTTGTTCACCTGGCCAAGGTGAAAAAACGAACTGAACCGAGCATCACGGCAAATCAAGGTACCAGGCAAAGCAAGGCAAAGCCCGGCTCGAGTTTCGCCATTTAACACGCAATGCTTCGAAAAATTCGAAAACTTCGGAAGCGAAAAGTGGAGAACGGAGTGTCTTAACATTAGATTCCCTCTGCCTTCTGGTTTGATTTGATTTGAAAGAAATTATTGTCTCATTTTTAACACGCTCGTATTATTATTACCTGTTATTATCTATTATTCTTACATTCGATGTGAATAAATTAAATACAGATTGAATGGCACAAAAATTATCGAAAACTTAAACATGGTGTAAGTAATTTGGTTCTTTATTTAAGGCTTTAATAGGAGTCATTTAATTGAAATTGTAAAACGAATACCCTATACATACATACATATATATTTTTTAATCTACAATGAAGAACTGGTTTCAATAGAAATAGATATTGTCTATTAAGCACGAAACATCCGTTTGTGACACTCATAGTAACCACGTCTTTAACTAAACAAAGGTAACTTTATAGACAAATATTTTCAATAGAATCGGTATCGAGAAAATGTTTGTTATTCTAAAACAAAAGCTTTAGTAGAACATTTTATTTTTACAAAGTTTGAAATTTTGTTACG
>JAATLQ010033286.1:0-17263 GCA_013421005.1 Heliconius erato x Heliconius himera | reverse complement strand
TTAACATGGAAACAAAAAAGAAGCTACCACCGGTTCGGAAGGCAGTTCTGCTGAGAAGAACCGGCAAGAAACTCAACAGTGGCTCTTTTACATAATGTATTTATCCATATACTATATAATTCAATGTGTAATTAATTATTAGCTATAAGTGAATTGAGAATAACATTGTTTATAGGTCTTAAAATAAAAGTTACGCAAAAGGAAATTGAATAATTCTATACAGTGTTGCTAGTGATTTTAACAGTACTTCTTATATGTTAAACTTATAAAATATATAAAGTTAATGAATCTACTCAATTTGCCAATTAGTGCCAATACTATTATGTATAATTAAATTGATAATAACATACTCTTTTAATGTATTAAAATAAGTATATGATAATAGATAGAAATATTCCATATGGTCTTGGTCGTGCTGTTTAACACTATATTTAAATCAAAGTGTAAAGAGTACAAGGATCATTTAATCTCCTGTTCAGTATCTTATTTTGTCTTCTTCTTTTGCCCTCTAGAATTTCATTGCTATGAGAAATTGAAGATCTTCATCAAAATTACTAGAAAATATTATGATTTTTTGAATGCTGCGAAGGTTCTTTAAGTACTATTCAGAAATAATGCCATAGCCTTTTTTATTCGGGCTTTCCTGCAGATCAAGCCCCGTGAACGGCTGGAGACTCAAGTTGATAATAAAGAATTGAAGTCTATTGTGGAAGCGCATCCATCGTAAACCACGTTCAAGGTAGCTGCAGCCTGCGGTTTTAGTAATAAAACTGTTTTAATCCACTTGAAGCAAATTGGGAAGATTAAAAAGCTTGAAAGGACTTTACGAATTGAGTGAAGCAAACCATTACATTACTTAACCGGCACAATAATGGAAGATTTTTAAATCGATCGAGACGATAATCGAAAGCACTCATCGCAACCTGGCTGGACCCTCGCAAACCAGCCAAATCCTACCGCAAGCAAAAATTGACCTAAAGAAAGTTAGCTAAGTTTTTGGTGGACTAGTGCCGGTGTCATCGATTACAGCTTTCTCAAAAATGGCCAGACCATTACGGCAGATGTCTACTGTCAGGAATTACAAACCATAATTTAGAAGCTATCTGCTAAACAAGCAAGGCTGGTCAATCGCTCTACGCCATTGCTGCTTCACGACAACGTTAGACCACACACTGTATAAGACAGTGATTCCCAACCAGTGGTCCGCGGACCACTAGTGGTCCGCAGAAGCCTAAATATGGTCCGCGAACGATTTTAATTTTATGACTGGGGATGGTGAGGCGAAATTTCTGTTTAATTATCTCAGTTAATTTTTATTATACCTACATGCATAATGGTCCCTGCTACCAAGAATGATATAAAAGTGGTCCTTGATCAAGAAAAGGTAGGGAACCTCTGGTATAACAGAACGCAACCACATTAGAAGAGCTTCAATTAGAATGTCTAAGACATTTACCAACAGATTACCATTTTTATCGAAATTTGAAGAACTTCTTGCAAGGAAAAAAAATCAACTCCGATGGAACAGTCCCAACGGCCTTCAAAGATTTTATGAATTACCGTCCGGATGGTTTTTTTTAGTAAAGGGACCAATGAACTACCTATGAGATGGAAAAAGGGAATAAATAACAATGGTTCATACTTTGATTAAATAAATAGATTAAAAAATATTCGACCTTTTGTACCTTTTATACCAAAAGCCAATTTCATATGTAAGGACCTAATATTTGATCTTGATAATATATACATACTAGAAGCCTAAATACGCTTTCAAACACGTATGTTAAATAATAAGTGAATGTAAGTTTATACATATATTTGCACACAAATTTCTCGGAAACATAAGGTCATATCGAGATTATTGTTCCATTTGAATTAATGAGATATATTTCAAGTTAGAGACAGTCCAAGTTACATCAAGATTGGTTTGGTAGTTTCAAGATATGGGTATCCATGTATTTCTGGATGTGACATGTGTATTAGAGGGTTTTTAGTTTTTTACTTTATATTGAAAAAAAAAAGTTTTTGTTTGTTTGCTTAAACGCAAAGACCTCTAGATCTACTGGTCCAATTAACTTTTTTTTGTTATATAAGCTATATTTTGTATAAAATCTATATTCCCCAGGAGTGCTATAGGCACTCCTGGGGAATATAACATTACATTATTATATAACATTACGGTGAAAATATTAGTTAGTCTTGAATAGCAAAATAAAAATAACAATGAACGCCATCGAATTGCTAAAACACGTGCGCTGCAGAGATAGTTCAATATATGTTAGTACTTTGTATGACTACAATATTCTATTTTATTAGTTCCTTGACGACGTATCTCTTATAAATAAGTCACAATAAGGCAATTTTGTGACAAAAAATATTTGAAAATTGCAAGATATTTCAAGGTTTCATAATTTCATCGCTATTTATTTGACATAGATATTGAAACTTATAAGCAAAAATTTTATGAAGTTAAACTTTGGCTTATATAATGTATGTAATTTGGACGTATACTTTTCGAGAAAATGTAAAATTAAAAGATTTTAAACGCTTTGTTTACGGTCGGAAGCCTAGGTTCGATTCGCGCGGGGGGGCCCGCTTGACGCCGATGACATTCTCTCAAGCAGCCACGTAGTGCTTACACTTTCTCATAATTATGACAAGAAGTCGTTCATTGAATGTATCAATCTGTTGGTAAATGCAGCATAATAAAAATATTATAAGTGGTATGCGGGCGAAGCCGCTAATGTGCCGCTAGTAATAGATACATATCTATGCATCTGTAAATAGAATATTTTGCAGCATTGAGTTCCACTATTCCACGCGCAATGTCTCGACCTAAACCTAAAGGAGCGAACTAAGTGATTTAACACTGGGTTCCTTCTATCTACCCTTCAATTCGGGAAAAAGGGTGAAGCTGCTTTAATTTTGCCATCATGCGTCCTAGATAATAAAGCGTGAAAAAATCATAACTTTACATACAATATATGATAATAAATGCAATATGTAAATTGCCTTTGGCAAAGCGAAAAGTTAAATTAGTTCGAAATTCAAAGTCCCGCCGGCACAGGCGTTAGAAATTACGTATAGAATTTGTCAATCGTATTCTGTATTATGTACGTGTTTATGTTTGTGTACACACTTCTAATGTAGTTAGTTATTTCCAATGTTATTATACCTACTGTAATAATAATTTTAAAAACTTCCAAAATGTATTTTGAATTAATGCATATATCTAATACTTTTATGTTTACTTAAACTGAATAATAAAAATCTGTAATTAAAAAAAGGTTTATTTTTTTCTATTCTTCAACTAAATCAAATAAAAAATGACTACCGTTCTAAAAGCAAAATATTGAGTAAACCTAAACATATATAATAAATTGAAAAAATAATAATCATATGATCAAGAGAGAAATCTCCAAGATATTTATTATTCTTCGGATGAGTCGATATTTACATATAATGTCAGCTGCCCCTTCTGTAAGTTTAAAAACAATAATTTACTGTTTAATAGAAAAAAAAATAAAGCGTAACAAATGTTGTATTGTAACTTTTTATCACAAACGAAACTAATAACCGCCTTTAATGCTTAACAGGCGGCAGGTGCTACAATCGGCACAGATCGTTGGGCGTTTAAAATCGATTTACTAAGTCTACAATGTTTGAAGAGTACCTCATTTTATACGCAGTGGTTGTGGATTTTATTCTTTTTTTGGGATTTTCTTATAATTATGACATATAATATTTATATAAATTTCTTGGAGCAAAATGAAGAGGCGACAAGTTCCTTTGCAAAATTCAGCAGCATTAATGTAATTATATTTGCGAAGGATTCAAAATTTCTTTTTGGTTTCTGCAATATTACACTAGGCTTCTGTGACTCTAGTTACATGGCGTTCAATTATATATTTATATTATTTTAATAAAATTTATTGTAATAAGACGGCGTATAACGATGTAGGGATTAAATAAAAGTCTTATAGTCATACAGCCACAGATAAAGTATAGGTATATTTCCCACAAATCACAAAGAAAATATCGAAATAATCATCTTAACTGTAATAGATTAAAATAATAATATATGTTTTTTATTCTTTATTTATATAAAAATATAAATGGTGTACAAAAAAAAAGAGTAATTGAAGTAGAATTACAAGCAATTGAAAGAAAAAAACAAATTAATTATATTCTATTACAAACTAATTTAATTATTATTTGGTGTAATACTTTGAAGATACTATTTAAATTAGTATATTGATAGAGGCCGTCGTGGCTCGCGGCGCAGGGGCTCATATGGACTGTAAACGTCACAGTTGTGGGTTCGATTCGTACTCTGAAGAATGGTATATTTAATATTTTTATTTCCTCGCTATGGTAACGTGGCAAAAGCGTGGCGTTGAATTCCGCGACTCAACACGCATTGCCTCGAGAATTCGTCAAAAAGCGCCATTAAAGCGGCAGTGTTTGAATGACAACGGAGTGTCTTAGGTTTCCAGGTTCCCTTTACTTTCTCTGCTATGTGCGAGATATAGCGTGAAGGGAAAAAAGAAAGAAAATTATATTGGTAAACAATATTAATATAAAATCTTAATATCTATAAAATTAGAAACTAGTAAACGAAATATTAGTAATAAGACTTATTTAATAAACAAAGTAATGCTAGAAAGAGAGATATAGAAAAGAAAAGAGACATAGATTCATAAATATTTATTTATTATATAACTACGATATTAATTATTATTATAAAAAAATTGTATTCAAAAAATTATCTAAAGGCATTTTCATAAGCAATTGACAAGTTTCGTTATTTATTTATCTAGAAAAGTCCATAATTTTTTTCATATTAAAACATTTCTCTTTGAAAATTGAATATCCTCTTTTTAAAATTGGTCAAAACGAAGATAACCAATGTATAATATGCAGTTATCAAATATGAAAAATGATTGTAAAAGTAAATTATTAGTCAAATGCAATACAATTTATAGTTCTAATGATTCGATTTACGCAAAGAGCAATATTCATCTAAAAAGTATATGTCTAATCTAAAAAGAAAGTGTAAGTGTTTTATTCCTAAATTCTTTTGGCGTAAAATATTATAATACATATATAAGATGACCGTCGTGGCGCAGGGGCACAAGCGTGTGAATGTAAACGCGACGATTGTGTGTTCCATTCCGCTCGGGGGAATGAAATATTTAATATTTTCATTTTCTTGCTCAGGTAACAAGACAATGCGCGGTCCACTCAACACACAATGCCTAGAGAATTCGGCAGAAAGGGAACGGAAGTGTGATAAATTTAAATATGATTAATTTATTCTAGAGAGTCTAGGAACATAGTGTTAAGACACTCCATTCACCATCAAGGCACATCCGTTCTACGCTTTCCGCGTGTTTTGTGATTCGAGACATTGCGTGTTGAATTGCAAAACTTAGTATAGAGCGTTGTTTCGTCAGAGCGAGGAAACGGAAAATGACAATTCATTTCCCCGAGTGAGGATCGAACCCACAACAATCAAATGCTGACCGAATGCGGCACGACGATTTTATTACATATAAATGTTTATACATAAAATATTAGAAATGGTAATAAATCGATAGACAAACAGATACAGAAGATAGAGGAGCTCATTTCCAACTATTTTTATACATCAGAAATATTTTTGTATAAGACCAATAGACGGTGAAAAACGCATAAAATAAAGATTCTTAAGTATTTTAAAGAAAATATAGAAAGAAAGAAATATACAAAAAATGGCTATTATCTCAATTACAATCTCAAAACAAAAAAAACCAAATAAAAAACCGACTGCATAAACTAAATTACTAAATCTATTAACATTTGTGCCATCAAGACAAATCCAACAAATCTAATCAACAAAGTAGTCCAATCAACATACGTGCTAAAAACATAAACCTCCTTTTGGGCTTCGCCAAAGTCGGATAAAAGCAGTGAAACTTCGGACCATACTGCATGGAGGAGAAATGAGAGAAATATAGTTGGAAATGATCCACTGCTTATATCAGTTTAACTATCGAGCTACCAGTCATTCTGTGTAAGTTCCTTAAGTCCGAACCCTAATACCCAAACAAAGCGATATTTTGTCTAAAAGAATAAAGTGAAGTAAATCATCCTAATGGACATTATTTACTAATTACTTACTACTACAGTTAAATTTACATTTTTATAAAAAATATGTAAATTCGAGTATCGTATCCATGATAATTATATACTAATAATTTAAAATGATCGTTTTCATTAATTCTAGTTTGAAGAAAAAAATTAAATAAATAGTTTCCATGAATAAAAAATAACCACAATAATAAATGATTTGTTTTTAAAAATAATTAATTAGTTTTTACCATATTTAAAACTTAATTCAGTGTTGCCAGATAACTTTCTATGGAAAGTCTACTGTTCAATTAGTCTAAACATGGAGTAATAAACTAAACAAATGAAACACGATTTTGTCACTATTTCCTTAGAAAATAGACTTACAAACTTTCTAGTGTATAATAAAAAAATCACAATTATAAATATGCCTTTAAGGCTTAATCGAAGTTAAAACTTAATTGTAAATTAATACTTTTTAAAAAATTATCAAATGTTATAAATCGCACCACATCATATGTAGATGGAGTATAAATAATTATGAAATTAAAATGAAAGAGATATATTTCAAAAATATGAGTTCATTTAAATACAATATGGTCGCCAAGTTGTGGTCGTCTTAAAGTGAAGCATTCTGAACTTTTGCACATTGTATTCTTTGGAAGAAAATAATCAAGAGTAAAAAAATCTTAAAATTAAATCGGCACAACTTGTCAACCTTGCTATATGAAAGTTACTCAAACTTTGTACAAGATAATTTCAAATAAGTAAAATGATAACAAACACAGAACAATCATATTTTAAATATTTTTTTATTTTAAAATAGTAAACTATTTATAAAGAACAAAAAATGTTTAAAAGTTTTTAACTAAAATTATACACTTTTTTATGTTTACACTCCGTCTACAACGTTCTTTAGGCGTATTGAAACTAAAATCACAGTTATAATTTTATGACATACGAGTACAATGATAAAATTCTTAATTTTACAGAAAAGCGATTTAATTACCTGCAATTATTTAACAAATACTTGTTTATAACATTGTTATAAATAAGATGAAATTATGAATCGAAACAAATTGTTTCAAAATTATCAATAAAAGCAACGGTGAAAAATATAGAAGTAAGTGACTAATCTCTGGTTACATTTTTATATGAAACAAAAGTTTATTGTTATATTTTTATTTATAGTCTCGACAATGATAGCGTTAAAAAATAGTATTAAGAATAAAAAAGATAAGAATGCACATATAGTTCGTGTTCTATTTAATTATTAAAAAATGCATATAATTAAACCGCTCAGTAAAAAATGTCTAACTTACAAAGTCATCAATAATAATAATATGGTAAATGAGTTTATAAAAATATATTTAACCTATATTTAATGTCAATTTTATAATGACGTCGATGTGACAGATTTGAGTCCTCGTACTAAAATAGTCGGAGATAAGTCCTTTGTGAATTCGTCTAATACCTGAAAAAATATTAAAATTAAATTTAAAAATTGAGGCCAGTCGTGGCGCAGGGGCACAAAGTATGACTGTAAAATCTACTGTATGTTGTGGGTTCGACTCGAGGAAATGAAATATTTATTTATATTTATATTTTCGTTTATTCTCTCTGGTGTCGAAGCAAAGCGCGGCGTTGAGTTCCACTACTTAACACGCATAATTTTTTATTTTAATTTTTTTTTTTATGGAAAAGTACAAGGCAAACGAGCGTGCGGGTCACCTGATGGTAAGTGATTACCGCCACCCACGACACCGTGCAACACCAGAGGAGCTGCAGGTGCGTTGCCGGCCGACAAGGTGGGTTGGGCGCCGGAGACCGGCATTACCTGATGTGAAACGCAGTGGCATAAAGCCACTACTTAACGCCGGTTTTAAATGCCGGGGGTGGTAATGATCCGGTCGAGTCTGCCCATGCGTGTTGGTTGCCATTGCTGGCGACGTGACTCTACCATACGTACTATAGTCGCCTCTTACGACACCACCAGTACCAGGATGATCCTATTCTAGGCCGGGATCACACGGGAAATCCGTCTAACGGTTGGGATAATGGATTGTCCACTTTGGTTAGCTTCGAAGTTTTTATGTAAAATATCCTACTTTCAAATAAAGCATACATAATACGTAGTGACATCCAAATCCGAAGGTGTCACGTGTCTACATTTTTACTTAATAGTCACGAACGCATATAACGTATATAATATTATTGAACGATGTCTACATAATTTATTAATATACTATAATTATGATTTAAATTCACCGATTTCATCGATGATGGAATGATTTTTATAACTTTATTTTTAAAATTGTATAAAAATGCACATGTACAATGTGAAATTTTATAAAACTTGAAGTGAAAAAAAAACGAATATAATAATTAAAAATAAAGATTTTTATAATGTAATATCTCACTATTATCGTATACTCGCAAAACTATGTAACTGAAGTTCGGATAATCGAGTTTCCACTTAAAAATTTGTATGTATGTAAAAAATGATGTAACCTTTAAATACTGCATGCATATAGCGTCATCTGCATCCGACGGTATTGGGGGCAGCTTGGGCGGAGGGGGGAGCTGTACAAACGTTACCGCTGTGCCTTCATCACAACGAGATTTTATTATTCTGTTTACTCTGAAATAGTAAAATAAAATAGGTTTATATAACTTTATGATTATAATAGTGAGGCCGGTCGTGGCGCAGCGGCACAAAGTGTGACTGTAAAACCGACTGATTGTGGGTTCGATCCCCACTCGAGGAGATGAAATATTTACTTAAATTTATATTTCCATTTCTTCGCCCTGGTGTCGAGGCTAAGCGCGGCGTTGAGTTCTGCCACTCAACACGCAATGCCTCCAGAATTCGGCAAATAGTGGGGAACGGAGTGTCTTAACACTAGGTTCCCTCTGCCTACCCTGCAGTGTGCGGGATATAGCGTGAAGCTAATTTAATTTATTTTCTTATGATTATAGTAGGGGTTGGCAGATAGATCTTAGTATTAAGAAACTCCGTTCCCCACGCACCACTCACTATCAAGACATTGCATGCCGATTGGTGAAGCTAGCTTGTCCTATAAGTAGAGCAAGGAAATGAAAGTAATCCACTCTCCCGTGTGGGATCGAATCCACAGCCATCGCGTCTAGCTACGTTTATAGATATATTTCTATTATAATATATATTTATATATACATACTTTTGTAAATAACTTAAAGGAACTCGTTGATATACACTGTTTTCATCCAAACTTGAGTCTGACCATCGACTTGTATCTTCTAATGTTGGCCATTCATTTACCTGAACAAATAATGTAATATAATAGTTGCTTGATAAAAAAAACAACTAAAACAACGTGTAAGTATTTGTAGAAAAAAATCTATATTTATTAAAAATCTACAGAAAGACATAAACAAAAAGCGCCAAAAACATTAATTTTTAAACATAAACCACCTAAATCTATATCAGTTAAAACACTCTTCTAAGATACTGCCCAAGCAAACTATATATTATCAAACTCACAGTATGAGTACTAGCGTTAATTCTCAACAGTTTAAGGAGTTGGGCCAGACGCTCGTGAACCGGTCTCCCCGGTGACAGTTCCGGGATGTTCGGGTCCAATGATGGGTCCAGGCCTGTGGGGTAGGTTCTACCTGCTTCTGTTGAATTAAAGCTATCATTAGATTATTATTTATTAGGAATAATACTAGTTAATTTTGAATTTTATTCTCAACATAATATAATATGTATATATAATTATTAACTAAAAACAAATTTATGGAAAGAAGAAGAGAAATTATCTTAAATAAGTTATGTTATTTATTTAGTAACAGTCACATTTCCGTTCATCGCAGTTTAATAAAAGCTGCATCACAATAGTGTTATAAGTTTAAATAACAAATGCAAACAAGACACTAAAGACTGGCCTTTCTCCCCAATTACTTAACCCTGCCTCTCTCTTAAACTTCCTTTCTTCATCTACTTACCTCCTAGCATTACAGAAGGTGTGGCAGCGACAACATGAACCCGCAACCGCAGGTGCTGCCAGCCTCGCGCTGAGCGCACTACGGCAGCCAACTGTAACGCGAACAGAGCTCGCACTGTGAAGGCTTCTTCTCTCGATGGTGATAATATTTCTACTAGCCATACATCGATGTATTTTAGTGATGATGATTTGCTGGAAAAAGTTAATAAATATTATTATATATATGTATAAAATGCTGTGAATTATTGAAAATCATGTGAAATAATTAAAGGACATTCTAAAATCGATCCAAAATAATTTAATTGTATAGTAAATTTAAAGATGAGTATTCTTATGTCTTATAAATGAAGTTGGCTAACATTTAGGTTGCGTATACCTATCAAAATCACAGAATAAATTAAAAGTAATTAATATTAATGAAGAGTAGATAGAAAAAAAGAGAACCTCTTTTTTACTTTTATTCATTAATAAATAACTTAACTAGATAATGAACACCACACATATCTACTGGCGCAGTGAGGAAATATTTACTTGTAAACGCGATTCACGACCGACGAAGAACGGTCAATAAAATTTACGTTATTTTCATTACTCCGCTTTTTAAAAAAAAAACTATGCGTTGTTCTCTCTTACACAAAATGTTTCAAAAAATCTCAAAATTGACGCAGTCCCTGTCAAAAACTAAAAAAAAAACAAAAATAATATAAAATAAAGCATCAACCGTTCAACAGCCGCCATGTCCAGATGGTGGAAGTGCCGGCACAGGCAAATGTTCTTGTTGACGCAGAGCACGTCGGCGACCACGCGCACATACTCTGCGGGCGCGGTGCGGGCGCAGCGCGGCGAGCGCGCCGGGAACAGCGACGCGCCCTCCACCTCGAACTGCTGCGTGCTGTAGGGGGACGACGGGCTGCGGGCCACCATTATGATAAAGTTACTTCTTTCCGTAAAAATATTTCTTTATTAAATGTCGCTAAGGGGATGTGGAGCTAATGCCGATAGTAGTACCAACATAAAATAATCTAAAAACTCTAAAGGCCGTCGCCAAAGATTTTTACAAATTCCTTTATTAGCTTCTAACTTACTCTCTAAAGAAATCCCTCGGTGCGGCCGCATCCCAGAAGCCCAATAACACTGTGTCCGGTTTCATAGCGCCGAGTCCGGATAGTCGAGTTAGATGTGCTGCACCAGAACGCACGGATTCCGCTAAACATAGTTCTACGAATGCTTTTACCTAGGAAATGAATATTAATTATGAGGATAGAATTGAGGCCATGAAATATATAGGGTTGTGGTTGTACAGAATGTGGCTCCAAACACGACGGTTGTGGGTCCTCTTGTTTTGGAACAAGATAAAGCACGGCGTTGAGTTTCCACCCTCAACTCAAGCAATCTCAAGCACTCTCTTGAAAATTATGTATTTACGAACGATAAAAAATATGGCGTTGTGTACAAAAAAGAGAAATTAAGCTATGTAGCTTGAAGGTACAAATTGAAGGTACTTCATTTTGTAATAAGCGGTTTTTTTATAACCACACGTAATTACGGTCTATAAAATTATAAAAGTATAATTTTACACACATAAAAAAACATTTACTAATTACCTTCAAATGATCTATCAATTTCAGCCAATATTTATGCTCCTCTGCCAAAGGATCTCCAGTACCATCTAATTGACCGATTCGGACGTGACCGATGACGAATAGACCACCCTGAAACAATATTATCTTGTATGTTCTATCACTAACAAAAAAATACCAATAATTACCAATATTTAACTATGACTACAGTAAACAGTATCTATACCATAATTAAGATACTTTTTAAATTAAATGTATCATTGGACTTTTCTAAGTAAAGAAATACTTAGTTATTTCGAAGAGTTCATAGGTTATACCTTTTTCTGGTCATTAACGAAGTCAATCAAAGGAGCAGCTTGTCTTGGAGAACCGATGAGCAACAGCATCTGAGGTCTCCAGAACTTGACGTGTTCACGTCGAGGGTCCAGCAATAAAAGATATTTCCTGACCTACCGTTAATAAAAATATGAAAATACATTTATATATATTAATATGATAAAAATGAAGAGTTTGTTACTATACGTAATATATTTTACAAGTGTTCATTGGTCAGTGAGTACCTGATGGAAGATGAGGGCCTGGCTCAGACTGCCCCACTTGGGGTCCTCGGCGGCCGGCGACAGCAGGTGCAGCGCCAGCACCAGCACGCAGCACGCCAGCGCCACGCCGCACGCGTAGGCGGGCCGCAGCGAGAAGATCAGCGCCGCGCAGCCCGACAGCCCCAGCAGCGACGACAGCCACGAGAACTGCTTGAACGTCGGCCTGTCGACGACGACTACCACTGTATTATAACTGTACGGGTTGTGTACTGCTGCTGCTACATTGGATAAGATTATGTTTAACTCATAAAATTATATTTATTATGCTGCGATACATCTACATGGACCACCTATGAGCAATAGAATTTATAAAAGGCAAAACTTTTATTAAATTTAATTAATACTTTTCAAAACTTTTCAAAACATGAATCATTTCGAAATAATACCTAAAGTTAGGAGCAGATGCTAGATCCAAACCGAGGCACGCTAGGTTTATAGCAAAATAACTTGTCATGAAAAGCACCGAATTAACCTGAAAATAAATAATTTTTATACACATTATCTGCTTACAAATAGTTTAAAAAAGAAATATGCTTAATAAAAATTTTAACATTTTAGAAAACAAAATTATGTGTTTAAATGTTTGAAGCACTTTTATACAAAATAAATCAATATAAGTTAATTTTAATTTAAGCAACGCCACATAATATTAGCTTTTTTTTACATTTTCAAAAAACAGAATTCACTAAAATAGTGTGATAGAGAGACATCTTAATGAGTGACGGAGTGTCAACACTAGGTTCTCTATGCCTACATCGTTATGTGAGGGATACAGCGTGAAACCATTGGGAACTTATTCAAAAACTACTATAATGATCTCTTCAAATTATTTAAATTTCAGCATATTTTACCTGAGCAATAGTGTTCAGGGAATCCGCCATGATACCTAGTTGAACCAGCAACCATGACGCTATCACCGCGACCACTGGGTTACCGGACCTGGACACCATCGGACGCAGGATGAAACCTAAATATAATAATTATACTTTACTATAGGGATACGAATTTGCATCTGTATAATTACAATAATATAAACATTTTCATATTGCACATAGATTTTTTCGTATTAACGTTTTTTTTTTGTTAATATGTGTGAGCTGTTATCAAAGGCTATAGCAAAATATTCAAAAATTTGGTTTCTAAATAGTAAAGAAAAAATTGAGTCTGTTTCTGTGTTATTTGGAAATATATTTTATAATAGTACCATAAAAAAAACAGTTTTTACTTCATGAGCAACTACAAGCAGCAAATCAATTGAAAAGAACATACAACAAGCTCAATATAATTATAGATTAAGGAACTATACATAATAAAATTATAACAGTATAACATTTTAAACGTTTTTGAAGTTTGTTTAACAATGAAAAATACGGCTATAAATTTTTTTATCGGTCCTTGAACGTTTTCTAGGAGACGCGAATTGAAATCGCTCGATAAATTTTTTACACATACCCAAAAATAGCCTATGGTATTATTTATAAAACGAATCTATTTAAGAAATTGAAATAACAAATAAATAATCACCAAATATATTATCCTTAGCTAAAGCTTCAAGCACACGCGACGCACCGATGAGATTAGACAGACCAGCTGAAAACGTTGCTGTTAACATACCTGGAAATTTAAAAATCTTTTAATTTTATACTGTCTCGAGACATTCAGTGTTAAGTGGATGGACGGACAACTTATGTTTGTTTTAAAATATATTTATTCTTAACTAACTTAGTAATCTAAATGATTAAATAAATTATGATGAATATTTTTAACAAAATTAGGCTTTTTATTACAATATGCGTTTAAGGTTTTAAAGAGTTTCAAGCTGCATAAACTAGCGACCCGCTCACGGTTTCAACCGATTCAACTACATAATTATTAACTTACTAATCTGCATTAATTTATTTTTTAATAAAAACATCATTATAAAACAATATCTAAGTTTCAGCCAATTCAATAAAATAATTTAGCATTTTTTTCACATTTTTAAAATGTAAAATCCACCACGCTATGTTAAAATTTTTATACGTTTCTAAAAAATAACTTTGCCATTTTATTTATTTTTATATCAATTTATATCAATTTTATACAACAACATTCTTAAAAATGGTACAATTTTTTTAATTTATAAACAGATTGGAATAACACACACAAATGTTAATTAAAGTTTACTAAAATACATTAGTGAAACTAAATCAGCTAAGCCAATTCCGACAAAAAATTAAAAAAGAAAAAGTCATTTTTGATTTTATGACGCTATTAAATGCAACCAATAAATTCTCATACATTTAAAGACAACGATCCATTACGATTTTATTATAAGTTTAGGTATTTACAGCATTTAAAAGAAAGTAATAAATGTTCTTTGTGCTCAATAAGACGAAAAAAAAACAAAAAAAACACTCACCAACAACTATAAAAGGCGGCCATACATTTATAGGTAGTAAATACACGTAGTTATTTTGCAACAACTCCATAGAACAAGTTGAAGCCGTTAACACAGACAAGGCAGCGTAAGACAACCCTGTGAAGAGCAACGCTGTCAATGTGCCTAAGGGTATACTTCTGGAAGGACTTTTTAATTCGCCTGAAACAAAAAATATATATCAAATTGACGCTAAATCCCGCATATAGTGGCAAAAGTAGTGCTTCGAGGCTAAACTCTATGCAGCGTTTTGTTCTAATACCAAGATGAAGAAATGAGAATTATTATTTCCCCTGAGTGGAAATCGAACGTCGAACGTCAACAATTTTCTTTCAAAAAATTTCTGTCATATAGATAGGTAGGAGCCTCGTGGCACGTGTTAGTACCCTCTATAATCTTTGCCTGACTTTTTATTTCAACAGGTCGAGAAAACAAACATACCCTGAAAATAAATCGAACCATATTTTTATGCACGATTTTTTTTAAATATAATAAAGAACAGATTTTTTGGTTTCTATTTGACTTTAAATTTGTTCTTTAATTTTATAATATAATATACACACCACTCATATTTGCCCCCGCCATGACGCCAGTGACTCCAGTGAACAGAACACCAAACACCGAAGCGAAGTCCACCATCTCTCCACTCTCTGTGCTGTAGTCTCTGCCGTAGTGGGAGTAGAGATTCTCGCGGAGAGTTGACACACTGAGACCAGTGTATGTGAAATTTGTTGCATTCACTAACTGGTTTGTGGCCGGCTTCTCTATCTAATGGCAGAACAATAAATTACTTTTTTAGAAAACATAAAAAAAATATATGTACCGGGATTTGAACCCGCTTATTTACTCTTTTATTTGTTAAAAAAAAGTATTGTTGAAAAAGGAAGTAACCCTTTACAAATATTTAAAAAGTAGCACTATCTCTTGTCAAATGACAATTCTAAGTAATTATCTTTGGGTAGCGGACGTTTGTAAAAATGTCTTTGCAGAGACAGATAACATCAATTATAATTATACATATATAAGGGTAAAGAGCGCGTGGACAGTAAACAAGAAGCGCGGTCTCATATCCTGCGACATTCAAATATTTATAAGTTTTGGAAAAAAAAGTAATTGTTACCCTCCAATAACCTTTGCTAACGAAAAATACGTGTCGTTTTATTTATGTTCATTTATAAATAAGAATAATTAAAATAATTAATAATTTAATAGATGATATGATTACTTAATTAAACCTTACCTGTCCAGGGGATGTAATGAAAAAACTCAAAAACGTGCTGCACAAACAAACAACGGTCGTCAACCATATTGCTAGACTAGTACGAGCGAAGAGAGACGCGCCGGCCAAAGACACGCCCAGACCCGCGGCGTTTAACGCTGACCTGAAAAGAAATGTTCTCTTTATTATATTATAATTCTCTTGTGAAATATCCATTCTATTCTATATATTCTAGTTTCCATTTTATTCTATATTAACTTTTACAGTCGTGGCGCAGCGGCATGAGGTGTGACTGTAAAACCGACTGGTTGTGGGTTCGATCCCCACTCGAGGAAATGAAATATTTACTTAAATTTATATTTCCATTTCTTCGCTCTGGTGTCGAAGTTAAGCGCTGCGTTGAGTTCTGACACTTTGGAATTCGGCAGAAAGTGGGGAACGGAGTGTCTTAACACTAGGTTCCCTCTGTCTGTCTGTTTAAAAAGAATTTTATAAGTATTAATTTGTGATAGCTCTCTATTTTTGTACGGACACTTTCATACAAATTTTTCTAGATATCTGTTTAATTAAAAAGAAATGTGAATGATCTGAGACTAAGAAATTATTTAATTTAAAAATAATATATTTACAAAGAACATGATATATTAACTTTCATTTTATCAACACATACTTTGATATTCCTTACCTATAAAGGAATCGGTACCAATAACCATTGGGTAAGCCAGGTGAATCCCCCACTAGATAACCTGAAAATAATCAAGAAAAGAAAATTTATATCACTAAAAAAATGACTACTGACATTTAGTAAGAGAAAATTTTATTAGGCGGAAAGTGGTAAAAGGCGAGAGGTACTTTTTAATATCACAGTCATCGACCTTGAGCTGAGATTGGCATTTGTGCGATTGATAAACTAACAATGCACTTAGGAAAAAAAATTAAAAAAAAATCCACATATTGTTAGTTAGCAATAAAAACAATTGAAACAATTTTTTTTATGTTATCAAGAACAGCGTTGAAACCACGAAACTTTTTTCTTTACTGTGTTGTCTCATACATATGTTATCTATTCTTGTACAGAGAAAGTGCCACTTTTTTCTTTCATTATTGATTGTGTAACTGATATCCCAAACACCTTTTAAAATATTATTTAATATTTAATGCCTTGGCTCGTGATGTGTCTAGTGGTTAGAACTCTTTATAGTTGTGATCGTGAAGAACCCAAAATCTTTTAGAGATTCAGAGGAAACAGTGTTAAGAATTCCATATTATGCCATTAGAAGGTATCGCTTTAATAAGATATTTGCCATCAGAAGTTGTTCTTGTGTCAGTTATTTAGATAACTGTAGACT
>JAATLQ010033285.1:61954-79213 GCA_013421005.1 Heliconius erato x Heliconius himera | reverse complement strand
GCAGGGTAGGCAGAGGGAACCTAGTGTTAAGACACTCCGTTCCCCACTTTCTGCCGAATTCTGGAGGCATTGCGTGTTGAGTGGCAGAACTCAACGCCGCGCTTAACCTCGACACCAGAGCGAAGAAATGGAAATATAAATTTAAGTAAATATTTCATCTCCTCGAGTGGGGATCGAACCCACAACCAGTCGGTTTTGCAGTCACACCTCGTGCCGCTGCGCCACGACCGGCCTCATTTTGACATCATGAAAGTTGACAACATAAGTTTGTTTTCAATGTCTGTCAAAATTGAACGAAAAGTGGAGAACGGTGTATACCACTAAGTTCCCTCTGCCTACTTTGCTATATATTTATATTGGCAGTAAAATAAAGCATGTTGCTAAAAATATATTAAAAAAACATATTTTATCGTACCATTGTCGTAATTTAACAATATTTATTTGAAACAGGAAAAATATCTTTGGAACTACTTAAAGCTTTCACATTTCCGATTCCATCTGAATCTCAACGGAGATTGACTTTATCGATAAAACAGAATACAATATGCTATTGTAACGCAAAGGAATTTACATGTATGTAAATATTGTATATAAAACATTTCAGTTTTATTCGGTAATTTACACTGGAATATCATTAGGTTATATAAAGTCCGAAGAGATGGGGAGGGCACGATAAAGCTAAATTCCCTTATCTTACTGTACTACCAGTAGGGCGACCAACAGTCCCTAGGTTATGTCGGGAACCTCGTCCACAAGCCTCTTGTTAACAATGTGGTGACCGTTGATAGTGTGTCGAACAGACTCTAAACAATGTATTTTGAATGTTATTTAGGTTTACGCTTCGACCTCGACACACCTAGACGACGAAGTGGAGACTATGTATGAGAAATTATCTAAAGCCATGCATAGGACTTCGACGCAAAGTTGAGGAAACGTAGCGACGATAAGTCGAGGAGATCTCAACAGCGGAAGTGGACCTGGATGAGTCCAGATGGTATAAGTAAAAAATGATAGATTTTATCATCTCGACGAAGCAGCAAATATTCAATGATATCTTTGTGATCAATGCCATTAAAATAGGATTGATTACCGACAGTGATTGTCGATTTGTAAAAATCACTTCAAATCCTCCAGAAACTCTTCAATTCCGTAAAAAACCAAAAGTATGGAGCGGAGGTGGTTCTATTCTTCAAGAAGGATGCTTGCTCTTAAAGAATTGCAAACCAATCTCACTTTCGAGCCACGTTAATAAGTTGTTTTCAAGAGTCATCACGAATCGTTTCGCGTGCAGATTTGACGACTTCCAACCTCCCGAACAAACTGGTTTCCGAAAAGGCTATCGCACCACAGACTACATTCATACGCTGAGGCAAATTATACAGAAGTCCGAAGAGTATAATTTGCTACTTTGCTTGGCGTTTGTAGGCTATGAAAAAGTATTCGATTCGATCGAGACCTGAGCAGTGTTACAATCTCTTTAAATATGCCAAATACAATACTACAGGTATATCGAAGTGTTAAGGTAGCTGTACCAAAACGTCACTATGTCGGTTCAATTACAGAACAAGAGCTCTAATCCTATTCAATTTCAGCGAGGTGTGCGACAGGAAGATGTTATTTCTCTAAAATTGTTCAGTGGAGGATATTTTCAAGCTTGTGGATTGTAAAAGATACAGCATCAACATCAATGGCGAGTACCTTACATATCTTCGTTTTGCCGATGATGTAGTACTACTAGTTTAGACCATGGAAGACCTGAGCACAATGCTCAAAGATATCAGTAGTAGTTCTCAAAGAGCAGGTCTTAAGGTAACTAATTGATAAGATTAATATTAGTAGTTAAATGATTATGTTGTACCTGCTCAAGTTAGTATTGGGAATGGGAATATTACTTTCGAAGTTGTTGACAATTATATACCTGGGACAATCAGTCGAGCTAGACGATGCTTGGTGGACAGGCCCTCCACCAGGTGGACCGACGGAAGTTCCTTTGGGAAGGCCTATGTCTAACAGTGGGCGTCGAAAGGCTGACATGATTAAGTCTTATGAATCATAATCATAATATGCCTAGTTTTAATGATGAAAAAAAAGGAAAGATGAAAAAAAATGTAATAAGCTTATGAAATTCCCGAATTGCTTCGTAATAAATTCTTATGTGAACTCAATGTTCAAAGGCTGGCCAGAAAATGAGTATGTAAAATATCAAATATTTTACGTACTTATTTTTGTACCGTAACATTATTGAGTGAATTCCAATAAATTTATAAGTATTTGAACTAATATTATTAAATCAAGATTAATTTGGTTATATTTTATTATAACTTTAAGTAGATTATTATAACTATTGAAAGTAATAGAATTAAATCTATGAGAGATTATTGAAATTCATTGAAATAAATGTTACAGTAGATTCCAAATAATTAACATACTATTTTTTTTCCAGCTTCACGTTGTATCTCGCATGTAGCAGTGATCTTAGTGTTAAAACATTCCTCTCTCCACTTTCCGCGGAAATCTGGAGGCATTGTGTGTTGACTGGCCGATCTAAACGCCGAGCTTTGCCTTGAACCAGAAATGGAAATTTTAAATATTCATTTCCTCGATTGGTAATTAAACCCACAACGTGGTGCGATTATAGTCACACACTTGTAGCCCTACGCTACGACTGGCCTTACTCACTACTATATTTGATAAACAAAAAAACTAGTTAAGTGCGAGTCGGACTAGCCCACCGAGGTTTCAGTGGTTATTTCAAGATGACCTACGTCAATGAGAAGTACAACTTATACAAGTTGACAAATTTAAGTTTGCAGGCATATGCACTCATTTTGTATCATATGAACTACAAATATAAGTTTGCAATTTTTTTTTATTATTACTGTAGTTCTACGAGTGCTACCTATAAGTTTTGATACAAAATTTCATACAAAATGCAAAAAAACGATTGTATTAATGCTCGTATCTTTTGATTGCGTTGACTTAAAAGCTTGATTTTTACTTTACTTCAAGGGATCATAGACTTAAATAATTGACATTAATTTCAGCTTGATACTTTTCACACACGGACAACAAAATGATCCCTAAGGGTACCGTTTGTACGTTTTAAGGTACGAAATTCTAAAAATAACTTGTTATTTATATGTAAAATATTTTTAAGTATCAAGTATAAATATGTTTTTTAGGAAACTTATTTTAATATGAATTTTGGTTAACTTATTTTCTAAAAAGAGAAGATGTTAAAAGGTTACTATGCTTCTCAACTTCACGCACAGCAAAGTAGGCAGAGAGAAAAAAAAGAATAATTTTAAATAAATTTAAAACATTTTTTTGCTTTAAACAAATTTATTATTTTTTTTTAAGTTTATCCGTCTATAAAAATAACTTTTATTAACTTTATATAAGACATTTAAATCTCTTTTGAGCAATAATGTGTAATAATAATGGCTGTTTTGTGTAAGCATAAACAACTTATGAAAGTGGATTCCACTCAAGATCATGCCTCATTTCCCCAAGAATCCGAATATAGCTTCTAGTGGTAATGTCGGATATTTTCATGCAAATCAACACTAAATACATTCTAGATCTTTGATTTATATTGAATCTAGTTTAGTTTATATTTAAATGCTGAATTTGATATTTTTCTTTATTTTATCACAATTTTTTAACCCTGATAACTCTATTCGTACGAGTGAGAAGAATTGTGTTATTTTCTACAGACCAATCAAAGCGGTGCAGAGTAACTTATAAAATGTCTGACTATAAAGGTAAAATAAAAAAATAAAACAGCTTCACGCTTTATTCCGCACACGGCAGAGTAGGCAGAGGGCACCTAGTGTTAAGACACTCCGTTCCCCACTTTCCACCGAATTTAATACTCAATGTCTTGAAATTAGGTGTAAAGTGGAGTGGTATTTTTTTAGCTTCACGCAGTATATCGTCTATAGCAGAGGTAGATGAAATATGTTGTTGTCAAGCAACCGCTGTGTACTTTTGCGATTTGTCTAGTCAATAGAGTTCATCCGATTGGTAATCGAACCTACAACCGTTGCGTTTACTTAAAATTATTTTGAACCTTCAAAAATTATAAACAAAACGTCTAGTTTGTCAATCCCATTCAATGGAACGTTCAAATACAAACCATTACTCAGTCTGACACGTGGCGCTCTTTGTGGAAAAAATATTATTTTTAGTCGTAAATAAATAACATTTCCTTAACACACCCACATATATTTTATTTACTAAACTAATAATATATAAAAAAAATATTAATAATATTTGAAACACAATTTAATATATTTAGATAATAACTTTTTCGATTTCCTTTCATTACGTGAAAAAGTAACTCACCTTATATTTTTGCGATGAAGGAATCAAAACTACTGTAGCTTAGTAGTAGTCTTTCACTTTAAGACCTATAGTAATATGTGGGTACAATAATTATATTTGCTTGCTCTCGTCTCGCAAAATACGGTGTTCAGTTCCGCGATATAATAGGAAATGCTTCAAAAGAGGACAGTAAGAACTGAGTGTTTTAATTTAAATTGGTAATTGGTTGACATAGGTAGAATAATTTTTAAAATATTAAAACGAAATATTTAAAAATACAGTCCAAAATGTATTAAAAATAACATAAAAGAAACAGAAACGGGATGAACTAACAGCATACATTGAAAAAAAACAGTCCCTTTCGCACCTTTTAAGTTACTAAAAATATTGTTTTGTTTTTATGACAAGCATGGCGTTATTATATTACGTGAGAAATATGCGCGAATAGCGGTATTTGTCGGATTACGTTTCATTTGCCGCCACCAGGATACGTTTTAGAGGGATTCTATTTCATTTTTCCTAAAATGCTTCGTGTACGACTTTTTTGTTGTTCATATAAGATATATTTTTAGCAAGGAGTTATACTTTTACTTATCCTTATCGTTTATAAGAAATATTATAAAGTATATTAGACTGGATAACAGGCATTCTACTTTATAAATTTGTTTAGCAAATTGTAAGTAAATTTACTTTTATAATAATTAGAAATTCATCATGGCGCTGCGGCAGTGCATCTGACTCTAAGTGCGACTCTTGTGGGTTTGATTTCCACTCGATTTAAGACAAAGCGTGGCGTTGAGTTGCAGCACTCAATTGGATGGGGAACGAAGTGTCTTAGTATCCTTTTGTCTACCTGCTAGATGAAGAATTCTGCACCTAGCAGGCTACAGATTAAGCTAGAAAAAATATTTTATAATGCTAATTTCCAGCACCTAGTAGAAAAGTAACTATTTTTAAAGCATTATTTGACAAAATATGTCTATTACTTTTACGGAATCCAAAAATATAAAGATTCGTCTCCTTCTAGTCGAATTTCAGCAGCCCAATTAGTGAAATTCTTTCCTTTTTTAATGACGTATTCGTTACAGCACATCTTTCAAAATAAAATCAGTCATCTGTGAAACGGAATCAGGCACCAAAAGTTCTCCCCTAATTTTTCTTTTTTAGGAAAATCATTTATTTTCATTTTCTCGTTCAACGGTAGCAAGAATAAGCACGGCATTGTGTTCCACCACTCAACAAACAATGTTGTAGAATGTGGACAGAATATGGGACACGGAGTATTTAAACATTAGGTTCCCTCTGCCTACTCTGCTATGTGCGGGTTATAGCGTGAAGCTAAAACAAATCCTAGGTGAGGTGGTAAGTACCTAGGATAGGTATTTGACTAGTGGGTACTGTAATAAAACTACTGCCCCGTACAAGATCCACCTTCTTTTGGATAAGATTTTTATAGACGACTTAGAGACATATATATTTTAAAATAATATCAATTAGAGACATATATTTTTAATGTTATTATGTCGCAGAGTATGAATACAGAACGTGAAGTTGTTTCACTTAGGAGTATTCAGAGGTTAGCAACACTGTCAGTTGTCAATGCCAATTGTCAGTTTTTAGGGAAGTGGGGTAGCTGACGAGTCGTTCTTAAATATCCAGAACGAGCGCTGCGGACTTCAAGTACTTGACACAGTAATTCTAAAGAACGTCGCCCTCTGGTTGAGGTCCATAGAATCACTATCAGAACTACACTCAGACCATCGCCCAGTAGTTTTCAAACTAGGTACAGACTCTTCTTCAGGGCAACCCTCAAAAACTATCATAAATTAGAAAAAGTTCGCCAAACTTACAAGGTGGACTACTCCCCATTCACCGATCTCATTACTTGCATTATAGACGCAGTAGATTTAGCTAAGGACCTGACATACCTGAACTAGAATAAGAACTAAATAGTAAAAAATTAAACGACCTCAGGAGACAAGTCAAATCCCAATTTGAACAGTTCAGAGGCGAATCTTGGGATAGTCGACTTGGAGGCCTCCAGGCATCGTCCCAGGCGTTCTAGGCGCTATCGGCAACCTTTCAACCCAATACAGTGGCGACTATGCTTCCTCTCACTAAGCCCGACAACATAACAGCGGCCGAAGACACCGAACATTATTGATCCTAATCTTCAACTCGAACCATAGGAGGAGACTACTACATACACCAGAGTTCTAGGACATAACATAGCACCACACACCCGTTTGAGACAGGCGGACATTACTACATACGACGGAGCTGGGACATTCGCGACGTCAAGCAACACTATATTATATTGATCAAAGATCACTTTGATCCACAATATGTGTCGCTCCTACACATACGTATATTGCCTTTATAAGAAATTCGATCCTAAAAGATCGTGCCATTATAGGCTTCGAATTATTATATTGTATTTATAATATATTCGGTACGATTTTTTATGTGTATCATATATATTAGTACAGAAGTACCGACTAGTTTGACTCGACCGCTGCCTTCCACCACTACCTACTACATATACGAGATGACGGTTGCGATACTCGGGACGTCAATACATGAACTACTCAAGATTAATATAATATTAAAAATATATAGATTGTATTATTCATAATTAACTATGATATTTATGTGTATTGCCTTGCATATTTTACTATTATTATTGATTTATTTTACAATTTATATCCAAGGTACATACTATTACACTACTAACAGAGTAGATACTAATTACTTACGTATGGAGAGAGCAGAACGGCAAACCGCACCTCTGCCTACATTATCCTAATGCATATTAAAGTGTTTACCCAAAACCAAGTGTTCTAACCTTTATAACTTCGTATAGTAATGAGAAATGACTTCGTGAAACACCTGGGTATATCAGGATGAAACAAACGAAAATTTAATATTTATAGGGTTAATAACTCAAATAAGATTTGTATTTAAACAACTAAATTTCATGAAGTAAATGTGGAAAAATTTACTAATGAAACCATCGCGCACAATGGGAATTACTTATTTTAAAATTATTTATAATAGTCTAGGACAAAACGCGACGCTATCTTTCACCACTCATCAAGCTAAATTTTGAATTTGGGTAGAAAATGAAGAAGAAAAATGAGTAGAAAAAGATGGAGTGTTTTAGAACTACGTTCTATCTGTTTATCCTTTTATCCTGTTACACTGGAAGAAATGTGAAATTGAACAAAATATAAGTTATTTAAACTCAAATAGTACTTTTGACAAGCCTAAATTGTTAATATAAATATTAACTCTGTAAAAAACATAAAACAAAAAACTACAAAGAAAATTATCAGACATGTGCGAATCACCGACCGAACCGAGGGTTTCGTACCAATTTCATAGGCCATCATAAAAGTGACTTATAAAAGTTGAAAAATGTAAGTGAAATAAAAAAAATGCTTTTCCAGTCTGACCCGCGTTTCTTATAGCTAATTACAAAAAATCTTAAATATCTTTTTCTGTCAAACATTTTTTTAATTAGCATACTGCTATAAGCCAGTCAGTCAGTTATAATAAGTCAGTCAGTCGTAGTCAGTCTTTCTATATTATCACTTTGTATCTTTCTTAGACCACTTCCTTACCTTGTTTCTTATAATATGGCCGTATAAACTAGTTTATAGCTATTGTAGTTAAACCTGTGTAATATTTCTATAATCGATGTTTATATAAATGTAAAAATGAAGACTTTACAGTTAAGATTCAGTTAATTTTTACAAATCTTACGAAGTTAAAGTTAACAAAACGTAGAAAAGCGAATATGGCCTGTATACATAAATGCTATAACACATTCTATCAAACGTGTCATAGCGTTGAAAAAGCACCATAGTGTAAAAAGAGCAAAGGCACTCCTTTGACCCGTAGCATCAAAGGCATTTTCATTGGTCATACTTAAATGAACAGAGTCTTTTTGCTTGTATATTTTTTTTATGTTAATAAATTATAAATTTTCTTTACATAATGTAAAATAAAGTATATCTAATCTAGAACTATCATTAACTGCTAATAGAATCATTTTAAATTTTGTTAGATAGAGAGAAGTTCGGAAGGTTAAGGTAAGTGTTAATATGTTTTTTATGAGAATAAATTCTCTAAACTTAATATGCATTTTATTTACAAACTCGACTAAATAGAAAAAAAAAGGCAAAGAAACTTCTTTTCTTACTACAAATGCCTTTTTGTTTACACAAATACTTTTAAAATAATAATATAATACTTATATATTCCTTAATACTTAATTGTCAGAAAAAGATTGAATTGATAAAATTTTCTACTTAACAGACGATATAATAAAACTTTAATGTTTTATGCAATTTGGCATGTATGTTATTCGAAGAATGCAAATAAGCACTAAGGAGTTCTTAAAATTCTTAGTGGAATGAGGAAAATATGTTTTAATATAGTTGACGAAATTTAAGTTGCAGGTAGCTACTAGTAATATAATATTAATATGAGTATTTCAATTCATATCATTATATATATATATATATATATATATATATATATATATATATATATATATATATATATTAAAAATTAGATGTCTTATTCATTACTTAAAATATTTATATAACAAGATAATGCTCTCAACATTAACTTTAACCAATATTAAGGCAAATGACTAATACTCATAAAACGTGATTTATTAGCCATTAAAAGGTTTATGATTATTACGGCTCTCTTTTACAATTCGCCTTCAATATGGAAGTCACTTACAAAATGATCTATAGCTACTATAATGCTTTTTACCTTTATATTTTGTCCTAGAATTAAAAAAACCAGATAAGCTCGAGTCGGGCTCACCCACAGAGGGTTATGTACAAACATAGGAAATCTTGAGCTTTTTTCTGAAATTCAAGCTTAGCTTAGGCTTTCATCTGATATATCTGAACTAAACTAGCGGTTTTAATATCAAGTTTTGTCCGCATGTGCCGCCAGGCTATTATTTTTGAGACTTTAACCAGAAATGTATAGTTTTCTGTGTAACTAAAACTGTCAAACGTAGGTTTTGTTTTCCTAAAGAAGTACTACTTGTAGATGCTAGCTGCTAAACATTCATAATTCATAATTCGGAAGTACCCGGAAGTATTCATATTGATTCCCTTTCTATAAAGTGTCGAAATACGCGTTTGTAGAATTGTAGAAATACGACTTTTTCAAGAAATCAAGGGACCATTGATCTGAGTATATGGTTTGAATTTCAATTCGATATCTCCAAGCGTTCCTGAGGCTCTTGACAGACAGATGGACAACGAAGTGATCTAATAAAGGCTCCTTTTTAACTTGAAAGGCCATACCTTTAATCCAAAATAACTGAAAAAAAAAACGTAAAACAAATCAACGCATGACATATTATCCTTTTTTTTAGTTTCACGTTGTATTCTACATAATAGCAGGAAGGGCAAAGGGAAAGTATCTTAATAACTTTACCATTTTCAGTAATCCTAACTTTAGGCCGGCTACTGCTTGTAGACCGTGCTGTACCTGAGTGTTTTGAAAAAAAAAGATCTTAGCAAATTCGGATTGTTTTTAAATGGCACATGTGAAAATTAGATTTTTATAGTTTTCAAATAACAATGTTTTTCTCTATTTTGCTTAAGAAATAAGTTATAAAGTAAATCATCCTTTTGGCCGTCCTCCTCGATTGATGTGTTAGCCTTATAAAATATTTTCATAAATAATACAACAGTACACATGTGGAAATATGTCGCAGAGGCACGGGCAAAATTTATTATTATAAAAAAATGTGATACCCTTACTGATGTCGATGTCTTATAAAAAAGGTATCGTCGGATAATATTCTCGAAGAACCAACAAAAGAGTTTTAACCAACTCGTTTCATTTTAAATCTACTTCGCGCTGTTTCCTACCTGTAGTAGGGTAGGCGGCGAGAGCTTAGTGCTAACACTCTGATCCCTACTTCCCGCCAAATTCTCAAGGCATTGCGTGTTGAGCGGAAATCAACGCCGCGATTTGCCTCAAGACGAAGAAATGAAAATTTTTAATATTTAATTTCCTCGAGTGGGAATCAAACCCACAACCTGTCACGTTTACAGTCACACCCTTGTGCCTATATATTTTTCTTTCACTTTTTCTATATTATCCTGAATATTGAAACTCTTCGGAGGTTCCTTGTACACTATTTGACTTAAGGCTCACTTATTTTATAACACTTGCAGTGCGTGCTTTTTCAATATTTATTATAAATAGAAAAAAATATATTATCATACAATAAAATCTGAATAATGAAAATTATTCAAAATTAAATAATAGTTAATTATTTTTTCTAAATGATGTGTTAAAGGTTATTTTCATTTCAAAACACATTACTTTATTATTAAACATCTGAAAAGATAAAAGAGAAGTATTTATTATTTTACTGCACAATTTTTTTTTAATAAAATGCGTGAAATAACCCAATGCCTTTATTTTCAGAAAATATGGGCACGTCTGCCCTTACGATAAAATGATCGTTATACATTAATAGGTGAATATTCGAAGTTCCAGACCAAAACGTGACCAGATCGGTTTAATAGTTTATGTTCTTAAAGGTACGTTCCACAAGTAATGTCAGATCTTCTGAATGGTTATTGTTAAAGTTTATATTGAAAGACTGTTTCTTGGATTTTCACGAATATTAAACCAGTCTGAAACTATTACCCGTTATAATAGTCTAATGTTTAACTAGTTAAAAATAAAAAAAAAGTCTAGTAGCAAGCGTCAGATCAACGTCTTAGTAGCAAGATAAAGTACACAAAATTGTTCTTATAAAGATTGAATATATTCTTTTTAAAGAGAACACATTTCTTTTATTTCTTCTTTCGAAAAAGACAAAGCCTGGTGTTGAGCTCTGCAATTCAACACGTGTGCCATTCAAAACATGGAGAATTCAGTGTATTTCTATTTCTGGCTACCCCGTAGTATACGGCATAACGCATGATTATAAAAACTTACTATCCCATATAAATTTCACATTAATTTTAAAGTACATAAATGATATTACTTACCACATATAAACAATTAAAACCAAACAAAGGTAGGTAAGTACTATTGCAACAATTTAAGTAAAATCAATGTACGACCATGCAAATTGTTCTTGCCTCTTAGCCATCAGATGTACTTGACATTATTCCGTTCCATTTGCAGTGGAAAATATGTTTTTATATTAAAAATCTTTCTGTGAATCTATCATTATGTCACAACGTATTTTATTTTTTATATAATTAATTTGTTTATGTCAGTAAAACTTTAAAATACAAACAACAAACTTTAAAGTTGAATTCTATGTAAAGCACAAATTTCGAGACAATAAGCAGTAAGTGGGGAACGGAGTGTCTTCACACACTAAATCACCTTTGTCTACTGTGCTATTCGAAATAAAATTAAAATCATGATGCTGCTTATGTGAGTAACTCACTGAAATATTGATCACTTGAAATAACTAGATTTTATTGGCACAACCATTACTTTCAGCTCTTTACCTCCAAACTGTGCCCACAAAAGTCATTGCTGCACATGATAGCAATAATTAAATAATATGGAAATATTCATAATTAATAACAACAGTTTATTATTGAGGACACTCCACCTGACGTAACGAGCCTGAACCAATGTTCAGGCGTCTTGGGCGGCGGGGCTCGACGGCGAAGCGACTGAGAGAGGCACGGACGACAGTCAAACAGCTTACCCGAAACAGAGCGGATCGCTCGTCCACACTTGTGCGTTAAATATCCTTACTATCAGAATTAGTTTTTTCTTTCACGTGCATCCTGCACATTGTAGGGTAGGTAGGGAACTTAGTGTTAAGACACTCCATTCCTCACCTTCCGCCGAGTTTTGGAAGCATTGCGTGTTGAGTGGCGGAATTCAATATCCCGCTTTTAATTTAACTTGGTACCACAGCGAAGAAATGAAAATTATAAAATTTATTTCTCCGTGAGGATCACACCGCAACCATTGCGCTACAGTACATTGTAACCGAAGTACTCGTAGAAATAGGGCATTGTCCCGAAAAACTATCATATTTTTTACTTAGCTTTACGCTTTATTCAGCGTATAGCAGAGAAAACAGAGACAGGGGGCTTTCCTACCAAATTTGGGATATTGTGGATTGAATGGCGAAAATCAACATTTCGTCTTACGAGAACGTTATAATATGCAGTATAATAATATACAAAATCATCTTTTCCTTTGTCCCTATTCGGACTTCCCTTAATCACGTTTATAATTAAATAGATAAAACTACATAAAGTCCTTTAAAATGGCAACCCAACGATACTTAAATGATTTGCTATCCAGATAAGCGTGGATAATAATATAGAATTTCAATTCATTTTATTATCCACGTTTCGTTTCGTTCTCTCATTGACATTCAGCAGGTTTCAAGCAGTTAATAGAACCGCAGCATTCAGCGTACTTCGGGACATTATTAATTTTTACGTTCCATAATCGATAGTTGAGTTATTAAAACTGTACTAAATGATTGTAATATTTTTTCTTGTGTTTTTTAATACAATAAAAAAAATATTATATATGTTTTAATACAATATCAAGTTAAAAAAACGGACACGCGCGAGTCGGGCTCGTATACCGAGGGTTCCGTAATAAATTAGAGGTCTTGAGCTTTTTCTGAAATTGAGGTTTAGCTTAGCCCCATATGATATTTCACATGAGCCTAGCGGCTTTAATACTAAAGCCTTACTTTACCCTTTTTAAGGCTATTATATTTAAGGATTTTACCACAAATATATAGTTTTAAGATTTTTTCCTGCAGATGCTAGCTGCTAAATTTCATAATTCTAGATTCAACGGAAGTAACCTATTAATTTTGATTCACTTGATAGTGAATTCCCTTCCCTTTTCCTTGGTAGTGGGTAAAAGAGCATTTTTTAAAAATAACATAAATAAATATATAATATTCATCTATTTAATGTATTATGTAATTATTTGTATATATTGCTATGGTCCATATGGTTTGTTTTTTTTTGTAGTTTATTTAGAATATCGGTATTATTATTTTTATATTATATAATTATATATTATAATATAAATATATTTATATTTATTTTACTTCTGCACAGATATACGCTTATTATCACACATGACAAGGTTGGCTGGTAGAGAATGCTCTTTAGCGTTAAGCCCGCCTTTTGTACAATGTTTTTGTAATTATGTACAATAAAGTATATATAAATAAATAAATAAATAGTCCCAAAATTCGCGGTTTTTGCGATGTAAACGGCCACATCTTGTAAATATATAAATATTTTTGGGGCTGTAAATATAGTATACAGTTTATGGTTTGAATTTCAACTCGATATCAGAAAGCGTTCCTGAAATAAAGGCCCTTTACAGACAGACCGACAGACGGACAACAAAGTGATCTTTTTTAAAAGGTACGGGACCTTAAAAATAAGGTTATTTTTATTTACGTTGTCCTTGATGTTGCTACTGATAATAAAATACACATTTAACAAATCCACAATGTTACAACACAAAAACAAATAAACACAACTCTAGATTTAAAAAAAAGAAAAGAAAGTAAAAATGTAGGGGTAAAAAAAAAATGTTACTTTACTCACAATTGACCATAAAGTAATCAAGAGTACAAAATTTAGCACTCTTGAATAGACAAAATTTCGGTTTCTTTAGTTACGTATACATAGAACAAAAACACACAAGGAATAAAGCTAAATCATTCACAATCCTGAGAATGTTCTAGAATCCAGATAATAAA
The DNA here is from genome assembly GCA_013421005.1 of Heliconius erato x Heliconius himera. Taxonomy (NCBI): domain Eukaryota; kingdom Metazoa; phylum Arthropoda; class Insecta; order Lepidoptera; family Nymphalidae; genus Heliconius; species Heliconius erato x Heliconius himera. The sequence continues at coordinate 65,112 of JAATLQ010033285.1, read as the reverse complement.
ATTTAATTCCAATTCCTTTACTCAATTCTATTCAGCTCCCATCCAGTATTGTTCGTAGAAAATAGGGCTGTAGTATTTGGTTAAAAGTCATTACTTATATTGAAGGAATGAAAATGCAACTTATTTAGTTTTAGCTTTACGAATCCCGCATAAGCAGTGTAGTTCGTCTTGATATTAAAGCGGGGAAATAAAAACGAGTTATTCCCTCGAGTAGAAATTGAATCTACAACCCTCGCCTTTCCAGTCACGCGCTTATGCGGCTTACTCAAAATTATCAGTATAAAATTTTATCAGAAAAAAAAAACAAAAATTTTGCATGTAGGATCCATGGGAAGCATTGGTAGTAGATTCCCCGAAATTCGTACTTGAATAAAAAAATATATTTTCCTTTTTAATTCTGCCCAAAAAAAAATTAAAATTTTCGGTTTTCCCGAAGTAGATGTGAATCAACGCTTATCTACGATTATCTAAAATGGATATAAACACAGTGAAGTTACAGAAGCAAATACATTACTTATATTATATTTATTTTACGAGAAAAATGTTACATAAATAATAATAAATAAATAATAAAAATGTTACAAATTATTTAATTGTTTAATTAGCAAAAGGTTAAACGTCACCAGTTCGTATTGTCATAGTCCCGCCACTAATTACTACGGCCGGTGTTTGAAATGACTGTAATGCTTAATTACAAAAAAAATAAACAATTTGAGTTAAAATTTTGTTCATAAAATATTTTTGTACTTAATTATTTCACTTCTTATAATGTATGCTATAATCTAATAGTATTATTTTATTCATCCATCGTTGCCTAATTCCATTTCTTTTTTTTTGATAATTTCGAAACATTATAAATTTTCGGAATGCCTTAAGAGCCACCAGGTATAATGGTACCTGCTGGGCAGAGTTACCTCAGGCACTTAGAGAGTGTTATACATCCTACTAATATTATAAATGCGAAAGTCTGTGAGTATGTATGGATGTTTGTTACTCTTTCACGCAAATACTACTGAACCGATTACGATGAAATTTGGTATGTAGGTAGCTGAAGACCCAGAATAACATATAGGCTACTTTTTATCCCGGAGTTCCCGCGGGATTGATTCCTAATTGAATATATATACATTTATCGCTTCTGAAAACTGAATGCGTGATCTCAGAGTCAAACCTTGAAGGTAGCAGACCTACATTTGGACACGCCATGTTTTTCTCAAGGGTAGCTCTATGTGGCTTGCTCACGTGTTTTCAAAGCGAAAAATCTGCATGTTAATGCTGAAGGAAAAAAATCGTTAAATATAGTTTATAGGAGCATACTGCAGTAGCTACCAATAGACCTATGATTAGAGCTTTGCAATACTTAGTTACCATATTTCTTATGTTGATAATATTGTTACGTTATCATAGCGTTTCCACGCGGACGAAGTCGCGGGCGGCCTCTAGTATGACATATACGTCTCATAGTTATCTCCACTTATTGATGCGAGCTTATTACTGACATTTCTAAAAAATATATTCTTGAATAAGATTAAACCTACAACTTACTCGCATTGTTACATACGATCCAACTAATAACATTTTTTTATAATAAACGTTTTCTCCCATCTGTCCACAATTCCTCGGTCACTCGGGTAGCTAACATAGTATCGATATATCTATCATATTATATATTGATTAATAATTTAAATTACTAAAGGTATATTGAGAAGTTGTTTTAAAAGTACTAGGTAGATATAAAAAGAGGAAGCTAGCTCTCTGTACCTAAAAAAAATATTTCTTAGCTTCACACTGTATTCCGTAGATAGCAAAGAAGAGAGAGAAAACAACAAACAATTTAGTGTTAAAACACTCCGTTTCCATTATAACACTTTCGTCGCCCACTTTCCGTCGCATCCTGTTACCAAGGCGAAGAAATAATAACATTTTACTTCTTTTGTACTACTTTAATTTTATATGGAATACGTATATTATATCTTTTAATTAATCTATTTTATACAAAATTAAACGATTTTTTAAAATAGAACATTCACTTGATGTTATTAAGGAACATCCGTTTCATCGTCTTCGAATTAAATATTTTTGAACCTCTGATATTACTCCCTAAAGTACGATGAAGATTCAATTAACTCTATAAAATTTTTCATTTTATAAGAAAATTAAAAATTAATTCCAAGAAATATTTATGGAAAAGTCTGTTCTTTTAGCACTTTTATAATATTACTGACCACATAAAATATATCTATTTATGTAAAATAATGAAGTCAAAGTCAAAGTCAAATAATTTTATTCAAAATAAACAGTTACATACTTCATTTTTTGAACGTCAAATAATTTACCACCAGTTCACTAAAATTTGTGCCTCAGACCTGAGAAGAACCGGCGCAAGAAACTCAGCGGGACTTATTTTTTTTAAAATCAATTATACAAAATCACATTTCAGCGTTTCTGACAATGATACTTTGAAATAGACTGGAGCGAGCATTTCATTCCCAAGGCGTGTTATCATTTATATAATCATTAATTTGGTAATAACCTTTAACACACACGTCTTTTCACAACTCTTTTAAATTGTGATATAGAACATTCTCGGACGTTTTCTGGGATCCTATTGTAAAAGCGTACACATTGTCCCATAAAAGAATTACGGACCCGATGTAATCGGGTCACAGGTGCAATAAGTTTACTCCTATTTCTAGTATTGATATTATGTACATCACCAATTTTGGCAAAATCTCTAATATTCTTCTTAATATACATAACATTTTCAAAAATGTATTGAGATGCAACTGTCAAAATATTTATTTCTTTAAATTTTTGCCTCAACGATTCTTTTGGGCCTAAATTATAGATTGCGCGAATAGCTCGCTTCTGCAAGACAAAAATTGATTTAATACCGGCTGCATTACCCCAAAGTACAAAGCCGTAGGACATAATACTATGAAAGTAGCTAAAGTAAACAAGGCGAGCCGTTTCCACATCCGTTAATCGTCTGATTTTTTTAACCGCAAAAGCTGCTGAGCTAAGTCTATTCGCCAATCCATCGATATGAGGTCCCCACTGCAATTTAGAGTCAATGGTGATACCGAGAAACACCGTAGAATCGACAGGTTCCACGGCTTCACCATTCAAGAGTACATCAGCTTTAACAAATTTTGTGT
>JAATLQ010033285.1:0-55822 GCA_013421005.1 Heliconius erato x Heliconius himera | reverse complement strand
GTTAAATGTGCTGATGTCAGTGAATAATTTAATTTACTCATTCAGAAACAGCCTTAAATGTTAAATTATTGATTTGAAGGATTCATAATATTCTTTATAAAATAACTGTAATAATTGCATATTAACTCCTGTACAGTTTTTAAATTAGTTACATATATTATATGAACGAACCAACCAAAAAATCTTTGTATTTACTTGATATTTCTTTCAAGATCGTTCTTTATCTCTGTGTTGAATTAGTTACGACTTAAACTTAACTGTTATGATTTATGAAGGTAATCTCCACTAACAATTCAATTTTGTTTACTTTATTGTATAAAATACTATATAATAGTGCTTCAAAAATATATATTTTTATCAACAGTCATATAACCCAGATGTTTCGAACGTCATTCTTTAGCCAGGGTCATACCAGCGCGATTGCTATATAATATTCGCAGGCAAGCTAATGCCTTGAGTTCATTCAAATGACGATAACTTTTTTTTTAATGAACCGATTTTGATGAACCAAACTTTAGTACTTAAGTTGAGTTAAAACAAAGCAATTGGTAAAATTTTCAAGTAAATCGGTTCAGTACTTTCAGAGAAAAATGCGGACAGAAATATGTCGACAGACAAACAGACAGACAAGAAATTCAAAAAAAATCTTTTTGCTTTCTATTTTTAAGTGTCTTTTTAAGTGTCCCTCTATCCATTTCAGTCAAAATTACTAAATGTACAGACAAAATATTTTTACTGTCTTATTATATATAGAGATAATATTCAAACTAAGGTAGTTCCACACGCTCAAAGATACAAAGTCAAGTTAAACTTTCAACTTGGGTACTGTTAAGTTATCGTAAATCTTACTTAGCAGCAAGTAAAACAGAAACTACACGTCGAGAGATCCTTTACAAATTGTCTTCTCGGCTCGGGTTAATTACAGTAGCATCAATAACGGCGGCACTGTGAAGTTGATAGCGCTGTATATGATGAATATATTTTATATATTATATTATTGCTTCACAAAGTTTCCATATAATAACTTTGTGCAGCAGTTATTTGTTAGTGCACGGACAGATTGATCGCAGCAGATCGAAACATTGCATGTTAAGTTGCAGAACTCAACGCCGCACTTTGTTTATAAATCTGGTATATAAATTAATTAAATTTCCTCTGAATTTATTTAATTTCTCGCTCTGATAACCAGACAAAGCGCAGCGTTAAAATTCAATTTATAAGGTTATAAATAAGCTACAAAAATATTTGCACTTTTAATAAAATATTACACAATCATAAGAAAAAAACCACCTTTTCGAATTCACTTCAAAACGTTGTTTTAGTATGGTTATGATAAAAAACATGTAAATCCATTCCAGCTTATTGATCTCTTATAAAGTTAACAAATAAAACGAAATCGAAGAACATGACAATACGTCCACAAAAGAAAACACATTTGAGCTTCAGGCAACATTGTCTACTGATTTTTACGATTATTAAATACTAGTGAGCCGCCTGTGACATCGCCCGCTTCAAGCACAGAATTATTTATTTAATATATCGTTTATAGAGTACTTTTAGTGATTTCTGATGTGATTTTTTTTAATAATCTGGTTATGTTTATCGTTATGTCCATAAGGATGTTAAATTGTTTTGGAAAAATACAACCTGCTTTTTAATATCCCGTGTGTATCCTGCAGCAGCAGCGACTTAGCAGGGTAGTCAGAGAAAATCTGAAAATCAAGTGTTAAGACACTCCTTTTCCCACTTCCCGCCGAAATGTTATTATTAGAACTTTCCTGTAGAAAATTTGCTTCTCTTTCTTTTATTTTAGGTAGGTTATATACTCTTATGAAACAATTTATATGGTGTAATAACATATTTAAAATGAAAATTAAATAGTCACGGATATACCAGTCATAAATATACCAACATATATGGCAGTGAGAACCTAGTGTTTAGACACTTTGCTATCGACTTTTCGTACAATTTAAAGGCATTACGTGTTAAGTGGAGGAACTCAAAGCCGTTCTATGTTTGTTACCAGAAAGGAGAAAATAAAAATAACATACCCCCACGAGTAAGAATGGAACTCACAACTGTTGCATTTACAGTCAAACGGTGTGCCGGTCCGCTACGACGACCTCACCATATTTTACTTATTTATACGAAATGTCCTTTTTTTCTTCATTAACAGGTAATACCTAGTTTCTTCATTATGTTAGACGGTGAAAACACATTCCATAGGCCAGTAGCAATTATTTTTAACTAACGTTTGGAAATTAACTGACATTTTTATTACTAATACTTAACCTCGCAAAGGGGTTATTCTGTTCATAATTAAATAACTACGTACTACTATTGCCATTATTGTTTCCATATACCTATACGTTATAAGTACGTTAAATAAAAAAAACTGTTAGCCAGTTTTTTAATACATTATCAGTTTTATAATACGATATGTGAAGACCAAAGAAAAGTTGATATAAGAATCCTTCGTCTGCTCTCTGCAAAATTATCTCTCTTGAAACTACACAATAGTGAGTACTGTTAATTTGATATATTTACCGATGACAATATACTGTATTTTAATTATCTGTAGTATGTCATAGCCAGTATACTATGGCAACATTGTTCATTAATAGGCAGCCATATTTTAACTAAAATTGTATAAAAGGCGGTAGATATTGAGAGTAGAGTAGAGTAAAGTGTTAGTTGACTCTAAAGGGGCCCCTTAAGTCTACTCCTGTGGTCGCAAGTCCCAGGCTCTAAGCTCATCTGTATTTGTGTATTTTATTATTTAAAAATGTAATTAAATAAAGTAATTTATACGAACTGCAGTTTTCTTCACATCATCCAATACAGAAGACAACAGTACACAAACGATAATCATAATTAGAATTAGAACCCACGAAAATCGCGAGCAATGATTTCCTGAACCACAACGGTAATTAACAACAACATCATATTTAATATTTCATATTTAATATTCTTCTACATTTGATATTTCGCTGTATTCAACACCAAGTTCAACTTTACGAAGGCTGTATATTATTCAACTGTCTCTCAGTACAATCATTTAATCAAAACTACTGCCATCGGTTCTGAAGTTGTTTCGCTTCCTGTCCTAGATTCTAAGCAGTGTGATTGAAAATGCCTTAACGTTTTACCTTATTAAAATATTATTCACTAAGTTAAGATTTCTTTTACAAATAAGTATAAAAAGTATAGCAGGTATACCTAGAAATTTTGATCTCATATTTTCAAAGTTATGACGCTATGATGGTACGGTGGGACAGCATCGCACTACGAACGCTATATATTGGGTACAATTTCTATTTGAGTAATGATTATTTTTATTCTGGCACAAAAATAATTATTACGAAGTGCGTTGTTGAGTTCCGCCACTCAACATTCAATGTCTCGAATTCGGGTGAAAAGCGAAGGTCATAGTGACTTAAGACTAGAGTCTTTCTGCCTACCTAGCTATACAATTCTAAATAATATAAAATAATGCTAATGGAGTAATATGATTTTTACTAAGGTTATCTCGTATTCCTGTTATTACTATATTCCATAACATACGAGTATGTATTATGTATATCAAAATATGGTAAAAAACCCTAATAATTTAAATAATAGATAGATTAAGCTTTAATATTTGATTAGGGGATTATGTTAGTCGTAATTTGAAAGTTTAGGGTCCGAAAGGGTCCTCGTGGTCAAAGTTACGGTAATCTTAAAGGCATTTTTGAGTGGCATTTGTGGTATTCACTGGTCTAGTTTCAACTTCATTTAACGTATGTATCAACACTTGTTCAACAGGTGGTGTTTTAAATCGACTTTTAGTTCCAAGCACAATAAATCAAAATAATCGATTTAAGCCAATATTTTTTTTTAAAATGCGGGCAATTCTAATATAACTATTCAAAAATCTAGTACCCGCAACTGTTCTCTTTTAGGATATATACTTGCATATAGAAATTATGCAGTCATTAAGTTTAGTTTTATATATTTAAAGTAGTATTCTCATTTAATCGTATGTGCTTACCGTAAACGTGCAATAAATAATAATTATAAAATAACCAGACAGTCAGTCAAGACGGAGTTGAGAGGAGAGAAATACGAAAATATTTTTTTTTCAGGAAATATTGGGGCCGTAGATCTGAGTATAAGGCTTGAATTTTAATTCGACATCTCTAACCATTTTTGAGATGAAGGTTCTTGATAGACGGACAGACAGACAGACGGATGGACAACAAAGTGATCTTATAACGGTTCCTTTTTTCCTTAAAACTTACGTAATTCTAAAAACAAAGTATTACTGACAAATCGACGTCTTTTAATTTTACGGAGTATCACTTTAGTTTTTTTATCTACAATTTTCTATGAAACATCTCAACACAGCTTATAAAAATAAATACCCCGAGAGACGTGACCCATCCATTCAATGCTATGTACCAAATATATGGTATACTCGACCAAATTTATTAAATATTGAAGGACATTGTACGGTAGATCGTCAAAAAATGAATTTTTCGTCCCTTGTGGAATCTCTTTTTCGAGATTAATATATAATTTTCTTACTAAACGATTTCTAAGAATCACTTTCGCGATCCTGTATTAAATATTATTATTTTATAGGTTTTATAGGTTTACGTTGTATCTCGTAGCAGCAGAATAATCAGAGGGAACCCAGTGTTCACCATTACCACAAGTAGGAATCCAGCCCACAACCGTCGCGTGTACAATCAAAGGCTGTGCAACTGAACCACGACGGCCTCGGTATTTTATTAAATAATATTTCATATCATACTCGTACATATTTACTAACTTTTTATCATTCCAGCCAGAAAATTTTTTACTTAGACAACTGAGATAAATATATACAATTATACAATGTTAATCTTGGCAAATGCCTCTAGCGCCTGACCCTTGGCGGCCACTTCAATATGTATTTCACTCACTCTCAAATTCATGTTGAAACTACACCAATTTATTAGGCGCCACTCGTTACACTTATTTCGCCATGTTTTTTTTATTAAATGTTTTATATTATTTTATGGTTATTGAGGCTGTCGTGGCCCGATGGTATAAACGTCAAGGGTCACTGTAAATGTGTATTGTGGGTTCGGTTTCCACTCGGGAAAATGTATCTGTGGAATCTCTACTCTAAGTAATGAATTGTTGTCGTTTTCTTGCTCTGGCAAATAAAAATAGGAGTTAGGTTTTAAATATTTGCTTTTGTAGAGTTATAGCTTTCTTCTCCTAGCAATGTATCTAAGTCAATATTGTAAGTACACACGCTTCTCTTTGAGTTTTCATCAAATAAACATTTTTCACATGGAAAATATTAAATTTCTTGTCTCAATTTTATGCAAATATATAGGCAGAAAACAGTTTTCTCATTCAACTACACTTAACTTATTTTTCAATATCGTAGAATTGATGAAGATATACAAAAAAAAACTAAAATATTTGTCAATACATACATAGGTCTAAGCACTGGACAGCTATATTGACTATTGAGTCCTAAATCGCCATACATCTGCAGCATGACAGCTATTATGTACTGGACATTTAGAAGGAGTGTAGGAAATTCGACTCACGATTCCGTTTAACGGAATTTGAATAGACTATTATACTATTTTTATCTCATTTCTCAGCTTCAACCTGAATACCGTATATAGCAGAATAGGCAGAAGTTACCCGAGTTAAAGTGGGCGTAGGCGAATTAAAGGTTATTGAGTGGCGAAACTCAATGAAATACTTTGTGCTATCAGCGGAGAAATAAAAATAATACTTTTTCTCGAATGGAATTTGAACCCACGACCATCGTTTGCAATCTGAAATTTTTTTCACTGCGCCACGATGGCGGTGCTGTTTTTTTAACTTCACACTATATTCCGGATATAGCAAGCTAGGCAGATGGAACCGGGGAACCTAGTACTAAGACACTCCGTACCACATGAGCACAATTCCGTCCACCACTTCCCATCGAAGTCTTGAGGCACTACATAATAAATGGCGGAAGTCGACGTCGTGCTTTGAGGAAATGAAAATTTATATTTCACTCCACCGAGTGCGAAATAAACTCACAACCGTCGCGTTTAGAGTAACACGCTTGTGCTCCTGCGACAGGTAGGCATTTGCACATTTTATATATTATTTAATTTTTCTTTCAATTTTAAGTGTTTTATTTTGAACTAATTTATAACCATATTTTTATGCTAGTAGTAAATGTATCTTGTACTAATAAATAAAATAAAATTTATTTAAACCAATTTAGAAAATAATTCTGATTAATTTTTAAAGAGTACCTATAATATAATTAAATAAATTAGAAAAATTACTGCTTTACAGTACTACCCTATTTCCTACATCAGTTTTGAACTAGAAAAGAAACTGTGCTACATTAAGTAAAGTATTCGTTATTCCATCAGCCGAATTAGAGATGGATACTCGAAAAATAGAGCGAACTAACATAGGAGCATTTGAAATCCATTAACAGAATCCCTTGCTAAGATCTTCAGTTGGTTTTTTTATGTTTTAGTTTCGAGTAATTGAATTTGAAGAACATTGGGTGTGAGATCGTAAAAGTATGGCCTACTTAAGGAATTCTAGTGAAACACTCTGTTCTTGTTATTAAATGACAAAAGTGTAATGTAAATATATTCATTCCCACATTAATATATTAAAAAAGGTACTACGCCACAACGATGTCATAGTAAAGAGAATGGTACAAAAGTGGAATGGTTTATAGTAAAGGAAAGCGGTACAAAGTTTAAAATTTTCTATTAACTTTTTTTAGACGAGACTGTATTATTAGGAGTGCTAATAGTACTTAAACGTAAGAATCCATGAAAATGGTTTACAGCTTAATAGGCACTTAAAACATCTAGAAGAGACTCATTTATCGTAAAATGATACCTGTTTTATAAAAATGGGATTTATATTGTCCTTTTGCTATAAAAAAACTTTAATCAGCTCTAGAATCTACATAGTACTAAGGTTTCTTAGACGAAGGGAACCTGGAAGCATAGTGTTAAGACACTCTGTTCCACTTTCCGCCTAATTCTTGAGGCATTAGTGCAATAGTAAATTCTAAAGCTTAACTCTAATTTATTAAAAGCAATTGGATAATGGATAGAGGGACACTTAAAAAGAATAATAGAAAGCAAAAAGATTTTTTTTGAATTTCTTATCTGTCTGTCTGTCGACATATTTTTGTCCACATTTTTCTCTGAAAGTACTGAACCGATTTACTTGAAAATTTTACCAATTGCTTTATTTTAACTCAACTTAACTATTAACGTTTAGTTAATTAAAATCGGTTCATTAAAAAAAAAGTTATCGTCATTTGAAAGAAGTCGTAATTAATTCAACACAGAGATAAATAACGATCTTGAAAGAAATATCAAGTAAATACAACGATGTTTTTGGTTGGTTCATATAATATATGTAACTAATTTAAAAACTGTACAGGAGTTAATATGCAATTATTACAGTTATTTTACAAAGAATATTATGAATCCTTCAAATCAATAATTTAACATTTAAGGCTGTTTCTGAATGAGTAAATTAAATTATTCACTGACATCAGCACAAATAAAGTTACAAAAAATAAAGTTACAAAAATAAAGTTTCAAAAATATATACGTGTAATAAATAATTAGCTTTATGTATATTTTATAAATATCAAATATCAACAATGGTCGTATTTTTTTATTTAAAACAATCAAAAATTCTTTGACGATAACGTCGTAAAAAAATCATATTAGAAGTCATTATAGTTGTCAATCAATTCTGCTTATTAAATCAATAATCATGTATTTTAAGCGAGCGAAGCCGTGGGCAAGCCGCTAGTATTAAAATATTATTACTCTCATACTGTGTACCGTTAATTCGATGTTGTAACGATTTTTACATTTAATTTACACCTAACACTTGACAGTACATGTCAGTCTACACCACGACTGACTAAACGGATTAACCTATATACGTATATATATACATTTAGTAGTAGAGACAATTTGTATGTTATATATAGGTGATGATGGTACAAAAAATCAATATAAACTTCCTATAACATTATACACAGTCTATGGGTTTAGATAAAAATAAAGTACTACACTTTTAATGGCCCTCGAACTTATGTCAAGTGGAATTGCCATATTAAAAAACCGTGAGGTGATTTTTGGTTATTTTTGTGTTACTAAAAAGTCCACAAATTTATTCAGGCCGTCGTGGCCCGGTGGTACAAGGGTGTGACTGTAAACGTGACGGTTGTGGGTTCGATTCTCACTAGATGTAATTAAAATATTATATTTTGATTACTTCGCTCTGGTATCTAGGCAAAGCGCGGTATTCAGTTCCGAAACTCAACACGCAATGCCTCAATGAATTCTATGAAAAAGGGAACGGAGTATCTGCTAAAAATAAGTCCTATCTTTATCAAGTAATTTTGAAATTAATTATCATGGCCTTATAGTGTGTATATATCACCAAAAAAAATATTTTGGACTTTTCTGTAAGTTTGTTTAATAAAAAATTGTTTCAAGAAAAAATCACATAGATTTACTTTTTTCCTTTCTCTTTCGAAAACACTTGATTAATACTTATTTAGAAAAAAAAAACACTTGATACCATGGAACTGGTATTATTCTTAAACATTTTTAAAGTGTTATTCCACACTTAGGAAAGAATAATACTTATTTAGAAAACGTATAAATATTTGAACGTAGCGGGATTCGGACCCGCGCCTCCTGAAAACCAACCAGACTCTGACCATAAATCTCATAAAAATAAAAATATATTGCTTATGGTCGATTAGATTATAAATGATATATTACAGATTTATGTATATAATACGTATTGCTTCCAAAAAAAATTGAGATAAGTGAGGAATTGAGTATCTTAAACCTAGGTTCCCTCTATTATATCCGGGATACGGCGTGAAGCTTTTTTATAATATTTTCATGAATACTGAAACTCAGTTTCTCAGTGACAAAGCAAATTTCAAAAGTTTTGAATAGCAAAACTATGTAAGCTTCAACAATCACAAAGTAAAATGTATGAACGAGCCTTCATGTGCATACAACGTTCTCCTGCGTCCGAAATTGACCTTTTAGTGTAAATACTTTTAAGCAAATATGGAGTGGCGCCATTTAGCTAAAATAAGTAAATTAATTAAACTACTTTAATAACCTTTTGACTAAAGTATTTCTATATTATTTCATTATTTTCATATGAGATTTTGAGTGTATTAGAGTATGTAATAATTTTACAGTGTAGGTATTTAGTTCATAATCTTAGATTACGAACTACATACCTACACTGTAAATAGTACGTGTAATAGAAACTTTTTCAAGATATTTTTTAATATACAAATTTGCATATTAAAATAACTTACTTATTTCGTTTTCGTTTTTCATATAACTCTGGCTGGCGTTTTGCCTCTTTACCAGAGCGAAGAAATAAAAATATTAAATATTTCATTTACACCAAGTGGAAATCGAACCCACACTCTGTCGCTTGCAGCCGCATGCAAGTGCCTCTGAGCCACGACTGGCCTCATTAATATGTCTATCTATTATATTAAGACTTTCCATTCATTTGCGCCTTATAAAAATTTAGGGCAAAGTTTTAATATGTATAATAAAATATTATTATTTTTTTTACCAACTAAATATAAAAAAATGTTCTAATTTTAGTCTTAAGTATAATTTAGTGAATTCCTATGTTAAAAGTATAGAATAGTAAAACACTTACTTATTGAAAATGTTTACAATAACATGAAAAGTCACACAAAGCCAGGGATTATTGATGTAACCTTAAACATGTTTTTTTTTTTCATTTTTTTATTAAATTAAATAATATCTTACCTGGCATAGATATCTGCCTTCGCATTCCGATGACCTGAACAGCACACAGCGTGAAACAGCAACACCTAAAACACACACTAGACACCAAAACTTAGCACACTCTGAAAACTTTTAACTTAAACCAAAATTGTTTAAAAATATATTTATCTATTATTACTATTAAAATATAATATAATAAACTGATTATTAATAATTTATTTATTAACAATTAATACATAAAATGAATAAACACTTTATTATTATTTATCGCGAGTGCATTAAAAGTATCCCGGGTGCGATTTGAACGGTCCGCTACGTTGGCGTTGGTCTGAGCTTCTGGGGTGGTTTGTAGGGCGGCAGCGGCGCTGGGCGGCGGCGCGACGGCCGCCCTAGGCGCGCCCGGTACCAGGACCGCATAATACACGAGGAGATCACCAAGCACGTGTGTTAGCAGATAGTGCGCACGCGCGAAGAAAGCGAGATACGTATAGGCTAAAAATAAGGGTGCGAGTGAAACGCTGTAATCTAAATCGGGAAGCGCCAAGCAGTCTGAAAAGTCAACACTGATTTAGCTCACGTGTTACGAGATTGGACGTTTTGCGGTAGATTGTATTAGAATTTGGATGTTATTTTTAAAATTTCACGCTGTATCCCCCATATGCCAGAGTAGTCAGGGGTGCCTAGTGTTAAGACAGACCACTCCCCACTTTCCGCTGAAAAAGGTTTTAAAATTTCGTTAACATTGCACTTTGCCTCGCCACCAGGGCGAAGAAATGAAGATATTCAATATTTCATATTCTCGAGTGGAAATCGAACCCACAACCTGTCTGTGTGGCCTTGTGTGGTTATCCTTGTTGTTGGTTCAAGATGTATTTTTTTAAATCGATTATATTAAGCTGCCCAACATAGCATCATATTACACATGCCAGATTTACAGTAAAATTGTTCTGGAGTATTAGAATTTTATTTATATTCTTGACAGGAAACACTCTTTAACTCATCATGCTAATTATAAAAAATGTTAAAGAGCTGTTTAGTAATTTTTTTGCAGATTTAAAGATATCTTATGTTTGGAAGACAGAAAACATCATCTATTTTTCTGTATAGTATAGAAAATGTTGGTGATTTTGAATCTCTTTTATTTTTGAGGCTAGTCGTTGCACATGGGTACAAGCGTAGGACTGACACTGAAACGCTTTAGTTAATGGGTTTGATCCTCATTCGAGGAAGTGAAATATTTAATATTTCCACTTTGTCGTTGTGGTGTTGAGACGTGCCGCAGGGGCACAAGCATGCGATCTTAAATACGATAGATTGTAGGTTCGATTCCCACACAAGAAAATGCAATATTTAATATTTTCATTACCTTGATCTGGTAACAAGACAAAGCGCGGCATCTAGATCCACCACCAAACATACAATGCCTCCAGACTTCAGCGGAAAATGGGAAACGAAAGTGTCTTAATGGGAACAGAGAGTCTCAATACTAAGTTCCCAGGTACCCTCCACCGACTTTGCTGTGTGCGAGATACAGAAGCTAAAAAAATAAATACTAAGTATAAAAATTGAACTTCTTATCGAAGAAAGTTAACAATATCTTGTTAAGCAAATCGTTCCATAACGTTATTAAACTAATAAAAAGTTTTACTCATTCTAACTTTGCTTAGCAAGTTAGTTATTAATAAACACAAAACCTTTATATTAGGCTATATTGAGAATATTATTTTTGGACGTTGTAGTTTCTAACAATATTTTTCATTATTTTAATTAAATTGTTAAATTTTGGGTAATACAAACGTAGATTCTAATAAAACCGAACGTCTGACTTCCAGTGAATTTACATGTTTTATGAACGTTATATCTATACATAGTTGTGTCTTTACCTGCAGATTTATTTATTGTAGTAATTTAAAATGTAATATATTTTAATGAAATGAATAAATTCATAAAATGATAATTTATTTGTAAAATGACAAACTTTCTTTAAGGTAGATTTTTTTTAATTTTTCAGTCATAATTTATTGTTCGCAAAAGTTTAAGGGTGACACCTAATCATTCAAATTGGACACGTACATCCATTCCTAGGCCTATGATATAAAGTTATTATAATATAACCTTATAGGCCAGTCGTGGCTGCGCCACGGCCTCAACATATGGGGCACAAAGTGTGACTGTAAAACCGACTGGTTGTGGGTTCGATCCCTACTCGAGAAGATGAAATATTAACTTAAATTTATATTTCCATTTTCTTCGCTCTGGTGTAGAGGCAAAGTGGGGCGTTGAGTTCTGCCACTTAACACGGAATGCTCCAGAATTCGGAAGAAAGTACGAAACCGAGAATCTTAACACTAGGTTCGCTCTGCCTACTCTGCAGTGTGCGGGATACAGCGTGAAGCTGATTTATTTTTTTATTTATTTTTACTATAATATGTGCATAGAATATTTTTAACGTGTTTCTCAAGGTTTAACGTGATAGTAGTATACCATCACGTTAAACCTCCTTCTTTAAAATATTTCTAAATTCTCATAGACATCATCTATAATGTTAACCTTGAAAATATAGCCGTGTTAACGGAATTTATAAAAAAATGCTTTATAAATTAGTAAAACAATATATAGTCAAGAACGATTTTAGAAGTTATATAGAAGTTTGCTGAGCTGAAGTGGCAATTTGCGGGACACAGTGGGACCGAATCCGTTAGGGCGAAGAGTTCTCTATATGTGAACAAAAATAACGTTTGTGGTTGAAGTTCCTTAAGAATATCTTAGTTTTATCTTGTAATATAAACCAAATAACACTTTAATTATATATTTATATATAACTAATATAGAGTTTCTATGTAAACCAACGTGAACATAATTAATTATTTTTCAAAGATTAGAAAGATAGAGTATTATATTAGATACTTTCTATATATCATAAAATTCTTCTCATACAAATAACAGGTGTATCCATTATCGAAAATAATTTTGTTAATGTTGAGATCGTCGTGATGCAGGGTGTGCCCCTACATCACGACGGCCAGCATGCGATTGTAAACGCTATAGTTGTGAGTTCAATTCCCACTCGGGGGAATGATATATTTAATATTTTAATTTTCTCGCACTGGTGACGAGGCAAGCACGGCGCGGAGGTCCGCTACACAACACACAATGTCTCTAGAAATCAGCGGACACTGGAGTAAGTAGACACTTACTCCGTCAAGACTGACGGAGTGCCTTAACATTACGTTCCCAGGTTCCCTCTGTTAACCCTGCTATGTACGGGGTACAACGTGAAGCTAAAAAAATATCTTTATCTTTGAGGCGGTCGTGGCGCAGTGGGACAGCATATGACATTATACGCAATGATTATGGGTTTCATCACGTTTCAAGAGAATGATTATAAATACCAATATAAAAAATATCTTACAATAAGATTTAATGAAAAAAGACAATTTTAATATTATTAATTACAACTTTAAATATCTGCCCTAAGGCAATCATTCAGCCCTCAGTCACTGTGAGGGTTTCACCCTCTATTTTATCTCCCCTAGCTACCAAGCTACAGGTGAAATCTAACGCAATCGGAAATTCGTACATCTAACCATTTATGCTGTCCTGGTATTTCTAACCTTATTACTAAATCCGTGTGACGTTTAGGGATGGGCTTTATTTATATGGTTCTAAGCGAATCAAATGTACTTTAGAATTAGAAAGCGTTCGATATTTTATTTATATTCCTACCGCTACAGCCCGAAAAAAGATAACTACTAGAATAAAAACATTCATTTTTTATGTAGAACGATAGTATAATAAAAAAATATTTGTAAAAACAAAAACCCCGACTGCATCAAACTAAAACGAATATAAACAAGCCCAATAGTTTATTAGGATTAACAATCGGGACCTCTTTAAATTATGCGGGGTTCCTAAAGATTTTATTGATTGAAGAATTACTTATAGGTCCCGACTGTTAATCCTAATAAACTATTGGGCTTGTTTATATTCGTTTTAGTTTGATGCAGTCGGGGTTTTTGTTTTTACAAATATTTTTTTATTTTTCATTTTTTTGTTAGAATTTATTATCGTAATGATAATTATGATATACCTTTTTGAAATCCTGAAATTAAGCTCTTGAATTTGATACCCATATTGTGGTATTCAAAACGAAAAATTTTTTTTTCACTAAATTCAATGGCGTACCACAGCCGCCATGATTATTTTTTATTAACGTCACCTATCTAAGAACACTTGGGCTGCTAATATGAATCTAACGATACCTCAAATATGTAAATCCGTTCAGCGGTTCTGGAGATACGAGGTAATAAAGAATATTACATTCATACAAGATACGCGCGAAAAACATAACCCTTCCTTAGCAGTCGGGAATAAGTATTATGATAAAAATAATATTAATAATATTAATCACAATCTTCTAAGTGTGGAAGCATTAAAAAATGGCAATAAAATAAAGTTAAATTTAGCCCTCTTTAATTATAGCGTTTCGACAGTGTTGAATAAAATCACTTTACCAAAGTTACGTTGTATGGAGAACACACGAAGGAAAATGATCGGTACAATACAAAATATTTTTTTTTAAATCTATGAGTCATTTAGAGGCCATTCGTGACTGAAAACGCGACAGATTGTGGGTTCGATTCCCACTCAAGGAGATAACATAATAATATTTTCACCTCTTCGCTCTGGTGCCGAGAGAGTCTAGAGTCCTCGGCTCTTGCGAAATGTATTTTCTCCCATAGACTTGGGATTATATATTTGGAAGATACAATTATCTTAAATCTTTACACAAAAAAATATATACATAACGAAAGAAATTAAAACTTATAAAATGTATGCAAAACCATTCTTATCGCGTCAAGCAATCTCTAACTTAAATGTTAACCTTTAGTAAATAATGCATTTTTTATTCTTAAGAAGTGAAATAAAGTAATAAATTACACAATAGTAGAATGCATTTCAAAAAGTGATTCAATAAAACAAAACAAGTATACAATGCATAGATATTTATAAAGACATTCCAAGATGCAGCTAGAAATAGAAGCTAAAAATAGACTTACTAAGAAATCTATTTCTGGAGACGTCGGAGTTTGTAGTAAGTAGTACTATTACTATTCTATCGAATTTCAAATGTTTTGTTTAATTTATATTCCGATACATGTTGAACTTGTTCAATACTGGCATTGAAATATAGATGCATAAGTAACGTGACCATTCTTCGTTCGGCTCAAAACGAGATATTTTTGAGTGGCATTTGTTTAAAAAAAATGTAATCTAATCTTTTCCTTGAGATCAAACCCACAACCACCGCGTTTACAGACAGATGCAGTTTTACTGTGGCACGACGGTCTATATATTGTAAATAGATAGACCAGGAGGTTATGACGGCCATTCTGGATTCTAGATTATTAATGGCCATACTTGCTGTCGCCATTTTTTCTTTATTTTCTATATAAATATTTCTTAAAAATAACATAAAGCATATAATAAACATTTAAAATTCTTAGACTAATATATTATTACAAAAATAATATATTAATAAACTAATCAAGCATCTAAACATTTGTCCTTTACTATATACTTTTATAGCTTGGACTAGATGTGAGGCTTATATCATTTGGATTAATGATAAATATAAATAAAAATAAAATATTAGCTTCAAAATTTGAACCAAGGACCTCTCTCTTATATAATCAAATGTACTGTCGATTTATATATTTTGTTATATTGCAAATAAAATTTTATAATATCAATTATAAATATCATCGAAATATATTTTACTATTATGGCAAAAATAAAAAACTGCAAATACAATTCGAACTGTCATTTATATGACAGTAACTGACACTGACGAGCTTACGTCACGGACGTCACACACCGCCCCAAAGTACCAGGCGGGCATAACACGCGCGGAGCTATCAAAATAGGCCGCCCCCAGGACGTTCAGAAATAAACGTGTCGAGAACAACGATTGTAAAATAGAACGGTCTATTGGTTATAGCGATTGAAGTTATTTCTGTTTTGTTATAAACGCTTTTACTCTAAATATTTACAATTTACACTTTTATAGTTGAAAAAGAAATAATATTTGCCTTGTAATGTTTTTTTTTTCGTCTTCTAATAGACACTGACTACAGAAGAATTGTTGTGAAACAGCATTCAATATTAAGGCTGTCATATAACTTGTACTATATGTTAATATAAATAATTAAATATAAATTTATTACAATGTTATTTTCTTCAGCTTATGCTGCATTCCACATGTAGCTTAGCGTATGGTAGGCAGACGGAACCTAGAATTAAAATACTCCAGTGTTCACTGTCCATCGAATTCTCGAAGCATTGCGTCTTGAGAGGCGGAACTGAACACCGCGCTTTGCCTCGATACCATAGCAAAGAAATGAAAACATTAAATATTTAATTTCCTCGAGTAGGTACTTGAGCTGCGCCATGACTGACCTCACATATATGTATTACTATGTTGCTATGTTTTATTGCATGTACGAACATTTATGCCTTATATGTTCATACACCTCATAATATTGACGACCGAGGCCAACGATACGTAGTTCATAATGTCTCTCAATTAATTAATAAAATCTTAAGAATTGTAGCAATTATCGAGTGTATGGCGACACGAGAAATAATAAAATAAAATAAATCAGCTTCACGCTGTATCTCGCACACAGCAGGGTAGGGAGAGGGAACCTAGTGTTAAGACAATCCGTTCCCCACTTTCTGGGGGCATTGCGTGTAGAGTGGCAGAACTGGAAATATAAATTTAAGTTATTTACTTAAATTTATATTTCCATTTTATCTGCTCGAGTACGGATCGAATCCACAACCAGTGGGTTTTACAGTTATACTTTGTGCCCCTGCGCCACGACTGGCCTCAAAAGAAATACTAAATTACTAATAAAAAAAAACAGCAATTACGGCATAGTGTCAAATGTGCAAATGCGACGCTTGTGGGTTCGATTCCCGTTCGAGGGTATGAATAACTTTCATTTTCCCGTTCTATTAATAAGACAAAGCGCGGCGTTAAATTCCACTACTTAATAATGTTATGAAAATTAGGCGGAAGTTATATTTTGTGGTTTTGTTTACGTTTGAATTTCATATAAAATGCAGCTAAAACAATGCATAAACGCTCGTATGCATTGACATTTTGGTTTTGTATATATCAAAAGTTTAATCGGAATATGTTTTCCGCCTATTCGTCTGTCCGCCTATTCCATTTATCTCGAGATCGCGTGGAGGTATTAAACTAAAATTATTATGAATTAATCAGGTCTCCCTTGGAGTAAAAAAAAACAAGTTTCTAAGTCAACGCAATCAAAAAATACACTTCACACCCCACATAACGCTCGTTTAAATATTACAATTACTATAATGTCTACTCGTGTAGAGCTATGCTAATAATTTTAATTCGTGCACAAAAAACGTATTAATACAGTAATAAAATCAAATATTTATTACCTAACATAAAGTACAGGTAATTTATTTTTACTATTGGTATCTAGGACAATTAAGTTTTATAGGTAATTTGACTATTATTTAGAAACGGCCTAAAGATATTTTAAAGAATGCGGATTTGGTTTTTATTTCACTATTTATTTGATACTAGTTGCTGCCCGTAGCTTCACTCCACACTCTACTTACCGTTCTCTATCTGAATCCTACATATTGCGTGTTGGGTGAAGGATCTCCACGCTGTTTTTTTTATTCGAGCGGATAATCAAAACAATTGATTCTCCCCTATTTGGAATTGAACCTACAACCAGCGTCACTTACAGCAGAAAGTTGTACTACTGGGCCTCGATAACTTCTAAGTAATAAAAATAAAAAATATATTATTAAAAAATTGTAGCTTTAATAAAAAAATGTAGTGCCCGAACATTAAGTTTTTTGTATCTATATATTGATTTATATGTTCTTAATTAACTGCCCCTACGGGTGTGTTTTAAATTGTGCTCATTTTTAAGTCTAGGACTAGAAATAGTTTTTATATGTACATTATAAGTGTTATGATCCTTCCTTAATAAATTCAAATCGAACCTAATTTAAATAACTTCTTAATATTTCATATTGAAATAGTTTTATTTTTTTATTTTGTTACGTCTATAGTGTCATTGAAAGGCAGAAATAACCGAACGATTACTCTGCTCTCCATTTTCCAAAAAAATATAATTTGAGCCGTGCTTTTTTTTATTTTGGAGCTATTTGGTATAAGTTTAAAAGACATAATATATCGATTAAATCTCTTTGAATTATGTGTTTCATGATTTTCAGATTGTGTCAAATGTCATACTTTGGACCACATAAGAAAAATACATGTAATTTTAATTCTATTAATTAACTTCCACATTGGTTTAAATTTTAAATTCAGTGCTCCTGAAAGGTTTTAAAAGGATTCTTAGAAGAATAGAATAACAAATATACATGAAACTACAAAAATTTTATATTTTTATATTATTTGTAGCTTGATAGTTATCACCTAAATCAGGTAATATTGATCTTCGTTATCTTTTATCTCGTTAGTACTAATAGATAGATAGATAATCCTGCTTACTTATTTTCTCTTAACACGGCACGGCTGTGACGTCTTTTCAAAAACTTGGTGGATAAAACTGCGGAGCTAAATCGTGGAGTTAGTCTAATATAGCTTATACGTAAATCTTAAATCCACTAGTAGAGTATCCTGCAACTTTAGATTGAACTTTAGATAGACAAAAGTTAGATTTTCTGAAATCGTTTACAGTACAGATTCCACTAAAGATTATTTGCCTTCCTACAAAATATACTAAAGGTAATCATTGTTTTTTTCAATTGATATTTCATAGTACCCATAGTTAATATGGTCAATATTTCATATAATATTCACACCAAAATATTTTTTTTACAATAAAAAAATATAAAATAGAAAATAACAAATAAATAGCATTGTTATTCAAGTAGATTTTTTTTTATTTTTACTTACCCTTACGTCAAATGGTCATAAGGGTAAGTAAAAATAACAGCCCTATAAATGTATTAGCCGAGGATCCCAGGGCCACCAGACCTACGTCATTTTAGTAAAGCTGAAATTTTGAAGACAAGAAGTCTAATACTTTTTAGAAAACGTGGTTTTATATAATTTGCATATTCTTAATTATTCTTAATTTACTTATTTTTATATTAGATGCTTTAAAATTTTAAATAATTCAAATTACACAACATTGGTTTAAAAAACGATGAAATAAATATTACACTTCGGCTGTACGTTGTCCGTCAGTCAATCTGTAACGAAGGTTTATATTTTATTAATATTATTTTTTTTTCATTTTTCGGTTGTAATTTATTTAGGAAAATTTATAAATATAATGCTATATTTAAAACTTAGCTAAACAAATATATGCATACAAAAAAAATGCTATATGATTAAAATAACTCAAATATAAACAATACGTCGACGAGAAAATATAATAAAACACTCATAAATGACATTTAATAATACGTAATTTTCATATTATTAAGTGAGGGAAGCTATTTTTAACTTCGACTTTTAAAGTATCTACTTTCAACTTTACGTCGGGAGGAAATCATTGAAGTACTTCTCGACAACTTTTCTTTGCGAAGCTTCTTAAGTACACGGTATTGCAATATGGGACGTATATTCTCATATAAGTGAGTACCTTACCAATATTATTTTATGTATGATTATATATAATAATTTAATTTAAAATAATTTATTTCTAATTTTGAGGCCAGTCATCATGCAGGGACGCAAGTGTATGAGTTTTAAGGTGACGGTGGACTGGTTGTGGATTCGATCGCCGTTCGAGGAAATGCAATATTTATTTAAATTTCTATTTTCTTTCCCGCTGCTCTGGCTCTGGCTCCCACTATCGAGGCAAAAGCGCGACGTTGAGTTCCGCCACTTAACACGCAATGCCTTCATTCGATGGAAAATGGAGAACGACTTCGTTCTCTCGAGTGTCTTACACTAGATTCCCTCTGCTTACCCTGCTGTGTGCGGGATCAAAAAAATATAATAATGGTGGTGGTGTAGCCAAAGAGAAAGAATCGCGAAGCATTATGGTCAGAGTGGCAAAGAGCTCTTTCGCTACGTCCACTGTCACCCAACTCTTCACACATGTCCTCCTAAGACTCTTTATGTATTATGTTTTTATTTTACTTGATAATGATAGTTTCTTTTAAAAGTAATTTTAAAGAAATACGTAAGAAGCTATTTAAAGTTAAAAATATATTATACGCAGTATATATTCGAAGACCGTCGTGATTCAACAGCGCAGCATCTGACTGTAAAAACAACTATTAGTATAGGCTTCGATTCCCATTCAGATTTCAGATGAATTAATTTTATTTCTTCGCTCTAGTAACGAAACAAAGCATTGCATTGAGCTTAACCACTCAATAAGCAATGTCTTGAAAATCGATAGGTGAATGTACAACGGAGTGTCTTAACACTAAGTTTCTCTACCTTCACAGCTATGCGGGATCGTGGACGTATTCAAAAATATTTTCTGGATGGGTATTGTTTGCTAGATTTAATACCATCCAGCTCCCTCCTATTCCTACGCTCATGTACAGAATACAATGTGATACTAAAAAAAACTCTCTTTTATTACACTGACAAAAATCCCATAGTCTAATTCAACCAGTAGTCACACATAAAATAATACGGTAAATAATAAATAATTACATACAAAGGTAGAACAATTACACAACCACCGAGGCGACTTGAGTCATTTGAATGAAATGCCAAGTCTTAGTAGCCAACGCTCTAATTCTATCCACGACCTAGAGGCGGACCTCTCACTTTTGAACACGTATTTCCTACGTTATAAGGATTGTAATTAAGTATAACCACCAAGGACGATATAAGTATCTTTTTTTATATAAATAATTAAGTTATTTAATATATGATACGACGTAAATGTTAAAATGTGCAGAAATATGGCTTGAAAGTTATATTAATATGATATATTGAAAATTGGTTTAGGTATCTGTTTACTTGTAATTTTTTTTTGGTTTTGTAGTTTTTGGTTTGATATAGTTGGGACGCAATTATAGGCACTTGCTTAGTATTGCAATAAATTTATTTTACATTTTTTTAAATTTCTTAAATGTTATGTATCTTTCGCATTTATTACGGTAAACACCCATTACATTTTACTATCTACCTGATTTTGAGATATTATGAGTTCTATGGCAGAACCTAACGCCGTATCGGAACGGCTAGGAATAATAACTAGAAAATGATTATTTTTTTATCTTCACCCTTTATTCCGCATATTCCAGTTTCAAGTCACTCCTTTCTTAAAGGAGATCGGAAATTAAAATAATTTAAATATTATCACTTCCTTTACGGAGAATCTAATCTATACATTGCCCACAATGTACATACATAAACAAAAGATTTGGGAAATTAGTGCGACCTTCATCTATCTATTCGTGTGTTGTTTGAAACCGGTTTGCTTTCAATTTTGTAATTTATATAATTTTTTTTCTGGTGTCAGTTTTCCTGTTTTTATTTTAATACCATGGTTAAACTCGGACAGTGCTATCGCTTTATATATCTACTATAGTTGTAAAATACTTATTTAGAAAACGTACACAAATTTGAACGTGGCGGGACTCGAACCTGCGCCTCGAGGAAACCGACCTGGTTGGTTACAGAAATGTTTATACGTTTTCTAAATAAGTATTTTTCTTTCCTAAGTGTGGAATAAAACATTAAAAGTGTTAAAAATTTAGTATTTTAGCAAAAAAAAATATTAAAGCCTCTGGAGCCTCGGTATTGACAAGACGAGCTAAGAGAAGCGAATGAGATCACTATTTATAAGATCCATAGCGATTTCCAAACGCAGAGAGTTTTTTTTTAGTTATTATACTAGTAATAGTAACCAAAGATTATGTTTTAATTTTACTCTAATAATTAACCTAAAATAAAAATTTATTGATTAATGAAATATTCTGTGATTCCATTAAAACAAAAAAAACCTAATATAAATGAAAACCACAATCATACTTTAATTATCATCAATCATTTGTCCTTTTTTATCCTTATCAGAAAATAAAATATTGCAATAAAGACATATAAAATAACGTAAGTTTCATCAACTTACATTATTTTATGGTAGAGTTCATGGACACTATACTATAGGTACATTGTAAATAGTTTAGTTTTAATTCAGACGGTAACTGTTTGGTGTTTATTAATAACCTTTCCTTAAGTCACATTTCCAAGCAATATACTATAATATTATTCATATATTCATTTTGTGAATGTGAATGTTAGGTTGTTTGTTTGTTATACGATTAACAGCGGCACCGCGTCTGACTGTAAACACGTCGATTGGGTTCGATTCCCACTTGGGTTAATAAAATGTTTTCATTTCCTCGGCTTGGTAACAAGACAAAATACTGGTTCCGCCACTCAATACGAAATGTGGATGGTGAGTTTAAACGTTGTGTCTTACCACTAGCTTCCCTGATGCGGGATAAAGAAAATAAGAAAAATAAATCTAAGAAAAATATTGTACACAGATTTATAAAGAAACAGTATATCATACAAGAATGGCTAAATATCATTCAACTAGATCTGTCGTTCTAATAAGTAAAATCAGTGGTGTTCACCTGAGTATAATTTTAATTACTTTTTAATGACTTTAATGATTGATAAAAAATGGGCGGTGCGTGGGAAGCAGATTGTCTTAAAACTTGGATCTCTGCCAGCCCTACCATATATGGCACATAGAGTAAAACTACACAAAATGTTCGATATTGAATTTAAAGGTAACATTACTATGTTTCCTTAAAGGAGATCGGAAATTAAAATAATTTAAATATTATAAAATAATTTACTAATCAATTTAAATATAATATAGTTTGCAAATAAAGTATAAATAAAGAAATGAAGTGCAAAAAATATATATTAAAAATGAAAATAATTCTAATATTTTGTTATGAGATTTTCTTTATTTACTGTCAATTTAATCATATAACTCGGAAACGGAAGTACTCATATAGGGAGGTCGTGGAGAATTATTTTATTATATAGTAAAGTAAATAAATGTATTATTGACGTGATGATGGCGAAGTAGTTGATTTATGGTTGCGGGTTCGATTTAAGCTAGGAAAAATGCTTATATTTGAAATATTTTGGTTTATGATGAAAAAATAAACACTGATTTCATGCCCTTGTATAGTGATACACGTATAAGAAAGCTATAATAGATATATTCTATATCTATATAAGATATATATTTTAGTCGTAGTTCGTAATAAAGAGCAAAATAACAGGTACTAGCGAAAATGTTACTTAAATTTTAACGAAATGAAACATTTACATTCATATATACTCTCATATACCACAACGCTATGCATAAAGGTAACAAAAGATACGTTTCGACATACATATATGTAAAAACCTACAAAGTAACTTTAATAAAATAGATCTAGGTATTAAAAATTGATGAATCAGAAGAAGGAAAATAAAAGTAGATTGATCAGACGTCGCGCCAGCTGAAACTAAAATGAGCAAAAATTAGGTTTTTTGCCCCACTTCGATCAACTTCCCGCGCTCTATCCGCATTCTTTATAAAGACCTGAATCATAGTACATACTGTGAATAGGTACATGCTGTCCTACTATACGAAGATATAGTAAAGTTTTAATTCCATAAAAATAAATTGTCTATAAATATATATTTCTGTTGTTGCGTTGTGGCACAGCTTCTGATTGTCAACCCGATGGTTGTAGATTTCATCATCATTTCATCATCACACTTAAGATGCAATGTCTCAAATTGGGGCAATAAGTGGGTAGCGAAATGTCTTAACACTGGCAGAGGAAGGCAATCCCTTTGTCCATCCTGCAATACGCGAATTACTCAGGAAGCTATGTTATTTGTTACCTCCAAATGTAAATCTATTTTTAAAATCATATAATAGAAACAAAATTAATATTGAAAATATATATTTAATCAAGTATTATTTATTTATAAAGAATATTCTTTTTTTCTATATCGATATTTATCTTGTGACAATTAATTTTATTAACAACATGTATGAGAAGCTAAGCCATAAATATAAAATATAGCTAAGCTTCTCATATATAACTTGTAGTGGACGATCGTACCGTCAATGTCACTATCACGCATTACGTTCATTCACTCTCGCGCATCTCGTGTCATCGACCTTTAGTATGCAACTAGATCTAAATCTACATAATATACATTTTATTAATAATATTTTATATTTATATTTGTCTGTATTTATCATTTAAAAATATATTTATAATCTTTTTTTTAAATACAGATGTAGCAATCTTTAAGTAACATTAAATACTTTTTTATTTTATACTTTTTTAAGCAAAAAGAACCAAGTGGCTGCGACCCACAATTATTCGCATTTTGTCCCAACTTTACATGTGTGTGGCTATACTCAACGTGGTCATTTGTTCCAAGAGCGGGGAAATAACAATAATGGAAATATATTTTTTGGGATTCCGTACCTTTTACTGAAAAAGGAACCCTTAAGAATAAGATCACTTTGCTGTCCGTCCGTCTGTCTGTCGGTCTGCCTTTCAGCTGCTTTCATCTCAAAAACGCTTAGAGATATCGAGATGAAATTCACACCATATACTTAAAACTACGATCCCTTGACTTCCTGACAAAATCATGTTTCTAAATTTACATGACAAAAGATTATAGCCATTTATATAACAATAACTATATGCCTTTATAAAGGTAATCAAAACTATTAATATATATACTTATATAATATAAAGGTAATCAAAACTATTAAGGTACTTCCGGTTGACCAAGAATTATAAAAATTGCCAGTTAGCATCTACAGGTAGTACTTGTTCAGAAAAAAAAACTAAAAACTATATATTTATAGTTAAATCCTAAAAAATAATTGCCTTAAAAGAATGAAAAGACTCTGGCTAAAGACTAACCTAAGCTTGAAAGTAAAAAAAAACAGACCTTAAATTTTTGTGCAGAACCCTCGAGCCCGACTCGTTCTTGTTTTGAATTTGATATCATTCTTCCGATTCGAAATTGAATTTGTGATCACCCTTTTAGCTAGATACTGCGACATTGCGCCACGATGAACGCCAAAATTTCTTAATGTTCTATTGACATTGATTATTAATTAGAAGATATTATCTTTAAACTATTATTACTTCTAACTTTTTTCACGCTGTATTAGTGCCAAGATATTCCGTACTCTACTTTCCACTCAATTTACGCGACATTGCGTGTTGAGTGGCGGAACCCAACGCCGATAATTCTTATAAATGTTATTTAATTGACACTTTATTGGGCTATATAAAGAAACTTGTTACTTCGTATTAGCTCCGTTATACAAAAGGCATTGATGACTGTAGCTTTTTACTTTAAAATAAGTTGTAAATTGGATTACTGATTTTGGTCTATAAAAGGCTTTTTGTTACCGCATTTTAACACTTTTTAGTCGATCGCGGTGGTCATTCACCTATACTTTTCCGCTTAGATGGCTCCTCGTTTTAGGTTATATTTATAAACTTTAAGCTATATTTCGAAAAATGTAAAAAAAATAAGTTTTTCTTTATATGTTATCAAAAACCATATGTTATACATATTATTATAATATATTGTTTTAACTTTACAAATTAAACATAATTCATACATATTTATTGTTATAATATAAGCCGGATTTACCTACTCTAAACTACATAAAATTAAAAATTTACTACATCTCATTATATTATGTCAAGAAATCCTATTCTGTCCATATTACATTAGTAACTTCAAAGGGCTTAGCGTAAATTATGTTGTGAATAATCCATAGAATGTCTGATGCCAAGATAGTTGTATACAATAGATTATAGCTTATGCTAAATTATTTACTGAGAATTAAACTTAAATAAAATAAATAATAATGAAGAATATTGTGGTGTAATGTGACATTCCAATTGTAAATGGATCGTTTGTGAGTTCTATTTCGACTCGGGGGAATGATATTTTATAAATTATTATTTTATATTGTATCTTAAGCCTACGTTGACAGATATAGGTACCTTGCTTTGTGGGGGACACAGCGTGCACCTAAAAAAAATATCAGAAGAGACAAAAAACGTTTTAAAACTATGAGAACTCTACTTTATAAAATAAAATAAAAGTAAATTTTATATTTTTTATACTTTCAAATAGTATAAAAATGCACAAAACACAAAAGAACAGAATTGGGAGGTTTATTGCCGATGATTTATTTCCTCACTCTAGTAAGATTCAGCCAATCAATACGCAATGTTTCGAATTTCGGTGGAAAACGGAGTGTCTTAATTTTATTTTAGTAACGCTGTTGTATGAAAAAAACGTGTCATAAAAAATAAGAACTTAATATCATATAATTAATAACTTAAGTTAGTGACATGTGTAGAGAATCTATCTAGATAAAATCATTACAAAAATTACAAACTAAAATTCCTCTCAAAATACAATATCTGAACTTTAATTGAATAACTAAATTGAGTTTCGCAACACGTAAGAATTCTTTTCAAGGCGCCCTATTATAACTATACAATATAAAATAAGTAAAAAAGCCTTTGTAAGGCCTTCATATATATTGAAGTGTCAAATAAAAGTGATTTGATATGCACAAAGTTGGCCTAGCCATTCTCTCATATTCTCTCACAACCGATACCTTACCGTGAACCGAATTCAATTGCTATAAATTAAATTAAATCCGCTTCACGCTGTATCCCGCACACAGCAGGGTAGGCAGAGGGAAACTTGTGTTAAGACACTCCGTTCCCCACTTTCTGCCGTATTCTGGGGGCATTGCGTGTTGAATGGCAGAACTCAACGCCGCGCTTAACCTCGACACCAGAGCGAAGAAATGGAAATATAAATTTAAGCAAATATTTTATCTCCTCGAGTGGGGATCGAAACCACAACCAGTCGATTTTACAGTCACACCTCGTGCCGCTGCCCCACGAGTGGTCTGCTATAAATTAGTTCAATTAAAATTTTACTCATATTTATAAGCACCACACAGAGGCGTGTACTTGACATATTTTGTAACCTGAAGTTTGTGTAAAATAATAATATTTTTTTGTGGCTTTTAATAGAATATTTTAAAGTTATGCTATTTTGTAGTAAAATTGTGAAATAACTGACTGAACAGCGGAAATTCCGGTATAAAAAGTAGTATATGTGTTGCACCACAACCTCCTCTATATTTTTGTGTAAATCGGTTCAATTGTTCCGGCGATTAGATTGGACAAATAAAAACATACAAGTTTTGTTTTCCTTTTGTATCTTATCAATAACTATATTATGTACTTGAAATCACACACATTTATCATTGACCCTTTTATTTTATGCATATGTATAGGTACTTGATGCCAGTCGTAGTGCAGGAGCACAAAGTGTGACTTTAAAATCGACTGGTTATGGGTTCGATCCCCACTCGAGGAAATGAAATATTTATTTAAATTTATTTTTCCATTTCTTCGCTCTGGTGTTAAAACTGCCACTTAACACGCAATGCCTCCAGAGTGTCTTAACACTATGTTTTATATTTTCATTTCTTCGCGCTGGTGTCGAGGCTAAGCGCGGCGTTGAGTTCGCCCATTCAACACGCAATGCCTCCAGAACTCGGCAGAAAGACTCGGCGGGATACGGCGTGAAGCTGATTTAATTTATTGTAAATTAATTTATAGGTACTTAATTTTTTTAAAAGAATTAGTTCAATAGGGGAAAAGGAAGAAGAAATAATATAAATATATGAATAAAAACTCAAATATATTTAATCAAAACGTAACTTGAGGTTTGTGAATTCGATGTGTACTCGAAGGAATAATAATTATTTTTATTGCCTCGCAATGGTAACACATACATTAAAGACAAAGAGCTTCTCCACTCAACATGTGAAATTTCGAATTGCGGTGGAAAATAGACAACGTAGTGTCTCAACACTAGTATCCCGCCTACCCTGCTATGCGGGAAAAACGTAAAACAAGGTCGTATAGATGTATATAGTATAGATAGACTCTGGAAAAAATATAGCTTTTGTACTTATTTAGAAAACGTATAAAAATTTGAACGCAGCGGGACTCGAACTTCTGGTCGGTTTCCAGAAAGCGCGGGTTCGAGTCCCGCTGCGTTCAAATTTTTATACGTTTTCTAAATAAGTATTTTTCTTTCCTAAGTGTGGAATAACACTTTAAAAATGTTTAAAAATATAGCTTTTGTGTTAGCTTTAGTGATTTAAATCACTAAATTAATACCTTACCTTTGACATTTGCAGTTGATTTAACTGGACCCGATCCTAATCTATATACGAATCAGTACTTAGCTAAAATTATTTCCTGGGCAATAAAACCAAGGTTACACACTTTATAGGTTTTTTTGCAACGTACATAATATATAAATATAAAGATTTATTACGATTTACTCTCGATATAATTAGATTTTTATATTATAAAATTTATTTTGCGGTTCTTAAAAGGAAGCCTTTTTTTTGTTTCTTTTATCTTTAATTAACATAAATTGGTTTTGTTAATTAGTTAGAGTTTATTAATAATAATATAATATATGGGATAGAAATATCTATTGCTGTTAATTGTAAAAGCTCTTTTTTCCACCTTCAGTCGGCATTCCACAATATAGTAGAATTTATTGCTAAAATGAAAACCTTACTTTATTCAACAAATGAGACAATCTGCCGAATGAATTACAATCGAACTTAATTTGAAACGATAACGGCATTGAGCTCCATTTAATAATAAATCCAATACATAATGAGCTTATTAGTACCTACTAATCATATATGGATTTACTTATGTTAATTTATATTATGCATCAGATTTGTTGAGGACGTTCTAACGCAGTTGTACAATTCAAACACAACAATCCAAACTCGAGGGATACAAATATTTATTTATTTATTTCCTAACTCTGGTAACGAGACAAAGCACGGTGTTGAGTTCCGCCAACATTCGCAATATCTCGAGAAATGGTTGAAAATATGTAAACGTCACATAATTGCATTGTAGAAACCATATAAAAAACAATTTTTATTTTTTTGTGTAAATTATTAACAGTCGAACTTTTTTCATATACATTTTTATATCAAACAGAGAGCTATGGACAAGAAGTATAATACAATAATTTAATGGAACATAACATGTTAAATGTTTTTTAGTTATAAATCTTCGTAAAAAAGAACCTGAAGAATGATTTTGAGTCTGATAGCGTCTGACTGCAAACTTGGTATTGTGACTTCATTTTCATTTCCCTGCTCTAGTGAATAAAGTGTAGCGTTGAGTTCCGCTATTCGACAGACAGTATATCGACGTTGTAACACTAGATTCCCTCTACCTAACTTGCTGATATAAATTGTGAAGGTAAATGGTCCAATAATAGAACGGGTTAAAATTTTTAATAAAAAATTAAAACAGCAAAAACATAACCACATACAGGATGTGGCTAGATTTTGCATGGCGACATATCAAAACGTTAATAACAAATACATATCGCGAGTATCGCATTTAAATATGGATTACAAAGAATATATGTGAACTATATAATTTGACTAGCACTTACATGTGGCTTTTCCCGCTAGGTCAAATAGGTAGAAGGAAAATAACTAAGAATTGTGAAGGACACATGACGCATCCTACCTGACCGAGATCATTTTAATCATAAATATAATGGTATTTGAGGCCAGTCATGGTGCAGCGGCACGAAGTGTGACTGTAAAGCCGACTGGTTGTGGGTTCGATCCCCACTCGTGGAGATTAAATACTTACTTAAATTTATTTTTCCATTTCTTCGCTCTGGTGTCAAAACTGCCACTCAACACGCAATGCCTCCAAAATTCGGCAGAAAGTAGGGAACGGAGTGTCTTAACACTACCTTCCCTCTGCCTACCCTGTTGTGTGCGGGATACAGCATGAAGCTACACAGAACGAGCAATGCGATGTGTACCTACAGCCTATATAGCCTTCCGCGATATATGAGCTGTTAAAAATTAAACAAATCTTTTAATTCGAATCAATAGTTCCCAAGTTTAGCTCGGTGAACCAAACAAACTCTTCAGTTTCACTATTCTTTTTTTTTTAGCCCCATGCTGTATGTATCCCACGCCATTCCTCGCACTACTAGAGCGAGGAAATGAAAATATTGCATATTTTATGTCCTCAACTAGGAAACGAACCCACAATCTATCGTTTTAACTCGTACGCTTCTGCGCATGCGCCACGACTGGCGCGTATGATACAATTATAAATTAGTATAAATAAATTATACAAATAAGTGACTATTACACATTTTACATTTATAATAACGTGTTGATATTGTGTTATTGAATAAACAACGTCACAGCCTTTAATGCCATGCGTGGGAACTTGCAGATAAATTCTAGTTTCCATAATATAAATCAGTGATGTAACACAAGTAATAAAAAATTATAGCAAACTGCATATATTATAATTAATACATGTACTCGCCTGCTTTAGATTTAGTTAAATAGTTATTATTTCACGAAGGTTACGAGTTCAATTCCTGTACAGAAGTACAGGAATTGAACTCGTGGGAAGAATCCCTCTACACTTTATCCTGTATAATATAAAAAGCAAAAAGATAGCCTAGCCTTTTCATTTCGTTACCTTAAGTTTATGAAAGGGATATGAACCGAGTAGGTATCGAACCTACAACTATTTTCACTTAGATAACATCCAGATTTTGAAATACATAAAAATATTTGTATGTAACTCCTTATAGATTAGGATCACAATAGGCGATTAAAATAATTGTATAGGTACATAGTATTAAGGTGTCTATAAATTTTATTATGTAGATATAGGTATAATAATTGGACAATGGATTTTTAAATTTTTGAATTTGCAGCATTTACCTTATTTTAAAATCTGTATCAAAGTCATATTTTATTTTACCCACTCCAATAATCTCTTAATCTTAATTACCACTTAAATTCGCTTTTTTAAGTCTAACAAGAAATGCAATCCCGGATTTGAATCGACGACCATAATATTGTAATAATGGATATAACAGTTATTCTTTAGACATATTGTTTGGGTCGCGACTTTGCCCGCTTGACTTAACGATAGGATATTTCTTCGCTATTTATAGTCATGGCGAGTAAGCGCATAATTTTTTTTGACGACATCACATTCTTACCTTCCATCATCAAATCATTGATATAAAAAAAATCAGCTTCACGCTGTATCCCGCGCACAGCAGAGTAAGCAGAGGGAACCTAATGTTAAGGCACTCCGTTCCACAATTTCTGAATTCTGGACACATTGCGTTGTGAAATGAATTTGCAATGTGAATTGCGAAAATATAAATGTAAATAAATATTTACGACTGGTCTCAAACCCTTGATATTCTTGGTTTTATTCTAATAAATATTATATAAGTAAAAAACAACATTAAAATACATTGCGTATCTTTCGAAAGTTAAAAAAAACGTCGATGGGAAGAAAGTTTCTATTATAATATATTTAAAAAATATCACATCTCAAAAACAGACAACCAGAAATGTGTTAATATAATCTGATAACATAATTGCGTTTTTTGAAAACCACAGATTGAAATAATAATAGTTAGCTTTAATTATGGCATCCATCATCCAACGTGAAATGGCTTTGAAATATTCTAATTATACTAACACTTATGTATCGTGTGGTATAATTTATAAGAAATTATATAGTGAATATTTATTTACAAGGAAAGTGGATATAGTCAATCGTGATATTTTTGTTTACTTATATCATTAAAATATTATTATTTAATTATTTTTTTTCGCTTTGGTGTTAAGGCTAAGTACGGCGTTGAGTTCTGCAACTCAATTCGCAATACCTCCAGTATTGGATGGAAAATGAAATGTCTTTACTCTAAGTACCCACTGAGTCGGTACTGGTGGTGGGTACCCCCACAGAGCAGGGGTGTGTGGGATTAATAATACAAAATTATCAATAACGAAAATATATAAATATATTAAAACATACCTTTACTACGTTATATACTTTAGATCTAAATGAAATAAAAGAATAATACGTTTAGGATAGTGTATTTAAGATATTTTTTTCAAGCTGTATACTATTCTGCATGGTAAAATTGGCAGAAAAAATTGAGTGTCAACATACTCCTTTCTCCATTTTTAATTTTTTTTAGCTTCACGCAAAGTAGGCAGTAGGAATCTGGAAACCCAGTGTTTAATAACTCCTTTGAGTGGCGGAACACTACGCCGCACTTTTACGTTACTAAAGCAATAAACTGAAAATAAATCGAACCTATAACAATGCTGTGTGCGAGACTCTTTGTGCGAGACTCTTCTTGTGAACGAGCGAGCTTCGAACGAAGCTAAAAAACATGATTTTTGATACAAACGTGTAATATTAAATATGGGAAAACGACATACATATTTTTCGACATATGGTAGGTAACAGGATTCAAAAATTCAAATAAACATATTTTGAAGGACCATTATTAAGTTTTTTACCTTCTTCTTAGTACAACTGCATTCCAAGCGTCCAGTGATAATGACAATAAATATATTTTTGGGTTAATTGACAGTAAAAAAATTCAAAATGCCTGTATTTAATCGAGTTCAAAAAAATTGTTGTCAGTTGGACATGTATGATATAGTTGAAATCGGATAATATACAGAATAAATGTACGTATGTTTGTCCACTAATTTCTCGTAAACTAAAAGTCGTAACGATCCCCTTCATTTAAATGTGGTGTATCCCCATTTAATATTTCTAACAAAATTAAAAAAGAAACGCAATATATCCAGATTTAAAAAAATATATCCCAAATTCGCCATGACCGTGATTCCGTACATTAACTACACAAAGTAAGTTCAAGGTGACACAAAAAGTAACATAAAAAGTTAAGTTAAAAATATTGCAGAACTACTAATAAATTTAGTAATAAAAGTTGGTTAGTCACGAGTTTCTTCCGGTGAAATAATGTATAGCAAGCATGATTTAACAATTGTAAACTTATTATTTTATATTTAAGAAAACATTTTAAAGTAGACCGATTTGAACCTGCGACTCTTGGAAACTATAGAGTAATCTATATAATTAAGCCATATGTTACTTAGCGACGTCGAAGTTTTTATATGCTTGTAAATTTAAATTATTTATAATAATATTCATTTTTTTCTCAGAGTATGAGTATTACAAAAAAATTAAGCTATAATTAATTACCTACAACGTATTATTCAAATATAATATTAATAAGCACTCAAATAATTTACAATAATAAAATATATCAACTCGAGTCTAAGTTTAATTAATTGTGAATATTTGTAGAATTTTTATTTAAATTTATATTTCCATTTCTTCGCTCTGGTGTTGAGGCTAAGCGCGGCGTTAAATTCTGCCACTCAATACGCAATGCCCCCAGAATTCGGCAGAAAGTGGAGAACGGAGTGTCTTAACACTAGGTTCCCTCTGCCTACCCTACTGTGTGCGGGATATAGCGTGAAGCTGATTTGATTTAATTTCTAGAGTAGAAACCGGCTTCAATTTAAATGTAATACCTATATATGTGTAATTTAAAACTACATATATGAAAAACCATCTGCGTATGTAATACGGAGTGTCTTAAACCGGAAATGCAAACGAAACGAATAGAAACTGTGTCCGAAATTATAATAAATAAATATGTATTAAAAAATATTTACGGTTAAAGAAATTTGAAGAGGAGAGTTTTGTACGTATACGTATCTTTTTCAAAAGTATCATCTTAAGAACATCTCGACGCAGTTGAAGAATCGGTGTCCGAAAGCGACTATATACAAACACATTTACATATGGTGATCAATTTATAATTATTATAAAATATTGTTTTTCTGGTCTACTATAAAGACAGAATGCGGCGTTAAATCCTACCATCTCACACGCAAAAGCAAGAAACACGCTAGAACACTCTCAAAACGCAACTTAACGCAGCAGTTTCACGCATATGGGAAATATGCGTACATACAGCGCGAACAGAAAAAACCTATTATTATTATCCGTATCAGATTTACAAAAAATTTAAATGATTTATAAAAAGATCAAATAAATTTAAAATATAAGTCCTACTTGCAATAAACTCGTGCAGTAAACACAGTCTTATTTATTACACCTCTCGCGTCGACCCTACTTATATATGTAGTTTCAAAAGGACACAAAACTAAAACAATACGGCGAAACGGCCTCAAGTGAAACGGAACCTTGAGGATATCAATAACCAAACAATAAAAGTAAAAGTACCTTTCGTAAACATAATACTAGTGGATTCGCGTGGCTTTTCATGTAATATTTTTTTTAGCTTCATGTTGTATTTTTTTACGCATAGCATGTTGATACTCCGTTCCCACTGGAACTCAACGCCGCGTTTTGTCTTGTTATCAGAGCGAGGAAATGAAAATATTAAATATTTCATTTCAATATGTGGGAATCGAACCCACGACCTGTCGCGTTTCGATCGCACGCTTGTTCCCCTACGCCACAACTGGCTTTAATTATTTTTAATTTTCTATTATATATGTATGTTTATTAATCTCTATATAATATACATTATGCATACTTTCATATTTGCTTAGCTTTTTTACATGCTTTTAACGAAATAAACATTTTAGCTGTTAATTTGCAAAAAAACAAATTATTTAAATATATATATATAATTAAATAGTAAAAATTAAAAAAAAAACCCTTTAATATAAAAAATATACATCAAAAGTGTAAAGAACTCTACATTATAAATCCAGGAAACCAGAATCGCTTTCACTTACACCTCGAAGTGTATACAAAGTTGTTTAAATCACTTGCACTCTCACGGATGGCATACAGCAATTATCATCTTTATTACCATACATTTAAGATGAGTAGCGTATATTTTAATGTTTTAAAGGTCAAGCCAACTTTTTAGGGTTCCGCTCTAATATTTTGAATGTATTATTTTCCAATTTAGCGTTTTTAATACATATTTCTATTTTATATTATTTTTCTTTAAGATATTTTTTATTGTTTGTAATATTTTTATATTGTAAATAATTAATAATTTAAACATTTTATCAATAATATATTTACATGCATTAATTGTATTTGTTCAGTAAACATATTAGATAAATACTAACTGTCTCATATGAGATGATAAGACTCTAGGACTCGTACAAAACATAAAAATATGGCATTATGTTTTTAATATCTTCACCCACGCAGAACATAATGTCAAGAAACTCCTTTGTCTACTTTCTATTGATATCGTTAGATAGCGGAGTTCAACGCCGCGTTTTTAATAACGTTATTATGATATATAAGTCAGACGTACAACGCTAAGAAAGGTGCGGAATCTTCACATAAACACGACTCGATCGGAGCCGGTTTCTTATACTTTTGAGCATGCAGTGAATTAAAGTTCATTGCCACGGTCAAACATTTTGTAGAGTTCAGTGGCATCATTTAGTATTGCATAAGTATGTTTACGATCAGATGAGTCTTGTCCAAATCTTGGTTGTTTTAGCTTCTTCTTGTTTTTTGTAAAACTAGTTCTTATGTAAAAACAGCGAGCAACAGATCTTGTCTAGTTTACATTGATGCAGTAAATTATATAAAATAAGGAAAATATTAATATAAAAATAGATTTTGTAATAATTTGTATTAGTCAAATTAGATGCATTTGAAATACAAAAAAAATCGTAATACATAAAGATTTAAACTATGAAACATGAGGCCGTTGTGGCGCAGTGGCGCAGTGGCTAAGTAAACACGACGGTTGTGGAGTCGATACTCTCGCTCAATAGAATGAGTTATTTTCATTTCCTGACTTTGGTAATAAGATAAAGCGCCTTATTGATTTCCGTTTCCTCAACATATAATGTTTCAACAATTGAGCAGAAAGTGGAGAATGGAGGAGTGGAGTGTTTGAGCACTAGGTTCCTCTGCCTACCATGTTACACGAATATGATACAGCAATAACAAAAAACTTAATTTTAAATTCAACATTAACTGATATGTACATATGTGAAGTATTGAATTGCAATACGAGAATCTAGACGCCGAATAGGTTTAACAAATGCTCTACTTCCCTCTGATACATAATCCTCATTACGAAATGGGGTATTAGTTTTCATTTCTTCTCATATAAATTCTGAGATATTCATTTTGTAGTCACACTTGACATCTGTGCAAGATACAACAAACAACAATCAATCAAATATCCAAGATGTTGAACAAGGTAATATTAAAATATATATTTTATAACTAATTTAAATACAACTTTAAAATCTTATTTAAAAGCTTTAAAAGCTTATTTTCTTTTGCAACTGATGTATACATTTTTTTGCATCTATTAATTGTTTTTAGATGACCAAATCTTCAAGACAGTAAAAGATTTACTACGATAATTAAATGATAAATTTAAACTTTCAGGTGGTATTCTTCTCTGGTCTGATCATTGCTGTTCAAAGCATGGTCCTGCATCCAGCTCCGGTTCCAATTTTCTTAGAACAGTATCCTGAACCT
Source organism: Heliconius erato x Heliconius himera (assembly GCA_013421005.1). NCBI lineage: Eukaryota > Metazoa > Arthropoda > Insecta > Lepidoptera > Nymphalidae > Heliconius > Heliconius erato x Heliconius himera. The sequence goes on along the minus strand of JAATLQ010033285.1, from coordinate 19,433 downwards.
AACTACAGTTTCGCTTATGAAGTAAATGATGCCCAAACTGGAGACATCAAAAGCCAGCAGGAGAGCCGACGAGGAGACATTGTTATCGGACAGTACTCTTTAGTACAACCTGATGGAGTCAAACGCACAGTAGATTACAGCGCAAATGACATAACTGGATTCCTTGCAACCGTAAATAACCAGGTTAGGCCACAAATCAACCAACCCAACCAAGAGTCCAACAGGCAACAATACAACCGTCCCGAAGAAACTACTCGATCCTCAAACAAAGCCCAAGAAGTGCAATACAACACAGCCAGCACTGCCTCTTACAGCACACAGGGTTGGCCCGAAAATGTACCCAATGTAACCCCCGCCCCAGTCACCATTACTAGGACCTCGGTTATTCACCCCACCTTCTCTAACGGACACAATCCTTGGATCTAACCAGTTGGGCATAACGAAATTTGCATTAAACGGACCCCGAATAATAATTTAGCGATTTACATTTAATCAGTAGAATTGATATTGGCTGCGAATAAACTAGAACATTCTGTTGTCGCCATCTCTCAAAGAGCTTATCGAGACAGGTAATGGGGACACGAGTCATCATTTTGATCTTTTGCCATCTGCCTCTCAAGAAATCAGTATAATAGATGATGAAATAGGAAAACATATTATATTGTATATTAGAAGAAATTGTTTAGTGTAGTGAATAGTGTTTGGTATATTCGCAATTAATATGGACTTGTGAAATAGAAATATATTTATATAATTTTGTTTGTTGCTCTATATTTTATGTATATACATAAATAAATATGTGCAAAAACTAACTATTCTTTTTTTTTAAGTGTAAGTAATATAAATAAAAAAATACTACATTATTCAACAAAATCTCAACTAATTTCCAATTTTGTAATGGCATTCTAATTATACTTTTTCATAAGATAAGTTTCGAGATTTAATTTAAATACACAATTTTATATGTATTTAAAAAAAATACTTAAATATGTTTTGGATTTTAAACACGAATATTGCAATTGACTGCCCTTTAATAAATCTGAAAACAAAAATTATTTATATCGCGCTCGTATTCAAGGTCTGACTGGTAATCAAGAAAGACTAAGATACGCGACAGTTTGGTAAACATATTTACGAGTATATGCGTACAATCGATAGTACCACAATGAGACATTTCATTGAGTGCATCGCCCGAATGATCTTGACTTTTAGATGTTTCCTGAATTTCTTTTTTAATGAAACAAGTTAATGTAGAACTGGATCAAAAGCTGAATATAAAAAGCCGATGTGAAGCCTACCAAAGCATCACATACTCAGGACTCATCAACGTAGTCACAACAACATCCTTACAAAATGGTTGCGAAGGTAAGTTTTTAGTAATTCACATTTTAATTATAATTTTAAAACTAAAAATCTCTTATTAATATTATAAATATTTTAACAATATAAATATTTTTTTCAGTTCGTTGTCCTTTTCGCCTTGGTGGCTGCCGTCAGCGCCGATTTCTCCAGCTTCTCGTATGGAGTAGCTGACCCTTACACCGGTGACTTCAAAAGCCAAGTCGAGAGCAGAGCTGGACAAAACGTCTTGGGACAATACTCTTTGTTGGAATCTGATGGCACCCGCCGTACCGTAGACTACTCTGCAGGAGCCGAAGGCTTCAACGCTGTTGTAAAGAAAGACCCCGCTCTCATTGCCCCCTTAGCTCCCGCTTACTCTGCCTACCCCTATGGTGCTTACCCCTATTCCGCCTACGGATATGCCAGGTACGGAGCTCTTCCCTACGGATACCCCTACGGACGTTACCCATTCGTCTACTAAATAACAACAATCGGCTTTTACCTGGAATTACAAGTACTTTTGTCACCTTTGTACTACGATATTAGGTTATGTAAATAGTGTACATAATAAATTTTCTATGATTTAATATTTTGTTTCATTCGATAGCCCTTTAGAAATATGCACTAACTGGCTAATAATAATAATATTTTATGGTCCATCTATACATTATATTTAAATGAAAATTATATTTTACTAGTAGGTTAGCATCCGATGATCAGGTACATAAATTAACTCTTAGGCGCATAATACCCTTCTCATATCATGAATATCTGTATTTTAAATGCGTACTAAGGAACATTACCTACATTTTAAATTAATATTTTTTAAATGCAATCCAATACAATATAATTTAAAGTGAAGTATTTTAATTAGTTTTTTTTACTACACTCACCACACACGCTGTGTGCAAACGGAACCTGGGAACCTAGTATTAGGATACTCCGTTCCGCGGAACAACGAACGACGTAAATATTTAATTTCCTTAAGCAGGAATCGAACCCACAACCTGTCGCATTTACAGTCGCACGCTCCTGTGTGTTCCTGCGCTTCCGATAACGCTCCGTTTCAATCTCTAATAATGAATTTCTATATGAATGAAGAATTAGTATTACAAAATTATATATCCATCACATTGTAATCAAGTGTAGTTCGTATAATTATTTAATTTACAATATTAACACTTTATAATATTTGTTGAAGCTAATTAAAAAGAATACTTAATAAACCTTTTATAATTATGAAGGTCGAATATCTAGAAACGGACGTTGTTACGGTCAATGTCGTTAATATGGATTAGTTTCCTTTGAGCATTATACATTCTATTGTTTGTAGTTGTATCCGTTGGCGTGGTCCAACGCGGCAACTGACCGGCCAAGTTCCGCATAACCAATAATTGTAAGCCAACGAAATTGAACTCTGAAAAGCATTCACTTCGCGTGACCTAGAAGGCGTACCTGTCATTTATTTCCTATTAATAGCGTCGAATGATTGTACAGGACCCGTATAAAAGCCCTACTGTAACCGGGACCTAACATTCTCAGTTCGCTGTGCAACCAAATTAAACGTTTCAAAATGGCAGCTAAGGTAATAATAGTCTATTGCCTTTAAACCAAGTTGGATTAATTTTATAATAATAAAACTTTTGTTTTAATAAAATAAAGAAAATATGGATTTTGCTTTCTGTAACATAATATTATTTTTCCAGTTCTTCGTCGTCGCTTTGTTGGTAGCAGCCGCTCAAGGCAGCGCCATCCACGGTGCTGACTACACCAGCTTCTCTTATGGAGTTGCGGACCCACACACTGGTGACGTGAAGAGCCAACACGAAACCAGAGTTGGAGACAATGTCGTCGGCCAGTACTCCTTGTTGGAATCTGATGGAAGCCGCCGCACCGTGGACTATGCTGCTGATGCCCATTCTGGATTCAACGCCATCGTACGCAAAGACCCAGCTCTTATTGCCCACGCCGCTCCCGCCGTCGTTGCCGCACCCCTTGCCCACGCTGCCCCTGCAGTTGTAGCCGCTCCTCTGGCCCATGCCGCTCCCCTCGCATACGCTGCCCGTGTAGCTCCCATCGCTCACGCTGCTCCAGCCGTCATTGCTGGACCCGCTGTATCTTACTCTGCATCTTCAAGCTCAGTAGCTCATGGAGGTTATGCCGCCCCATTGGCCCATGGTGCCCTCGCCGCTCCCTTAGCCCACGGTGCCCTTGCCGCTCCCTGGGGCCATGGTGCCCTTGCCGCTCCCCTTAGCTTGGCCCATGGTGGTCTGGCCGCTCCCCTAAGCTTGGCCCATGGTGGTCTGGCCGCTCCCCTTAGCTTGGCCCATGGTGGTCTGGCTGGTCTCGCTCACGGAGTAGCATACGGCGCTCACGGTCTCGGACACTACTAAATAATGATATAAGAATTTATTTATGTACGTACCTAATTAATAATTATGACGATGGTTATGAATGATGAATGATGAACTTGCTGTGATCAATTAAAAAACTTTATACAAGTTATTTTATCTTTTATTTAAAAAAAGCACTTTTTTATTTTTTACTAATCATTTGTTGTATCTTTTTTGCTTAAGCGATAATATAGGCGGCCTTGAATATATTTTGTTTTTGTTATAGTAAAGAAAATAAGATTTTTATGAGCCAGCACAGGTTGTTGACTCTAACACCTACAAGAAAAAGTCAGCAGAGTGGAACCGAAGTACATAACTTAATATATATAGAACACTATCACGTTAGTATTTTGAAATATTTTTTATAACATTTTTTAACAAATAACTACAAAGAGAAATAAACTTAACTAATAACTTATCCTTGGGTCCGACCGTTTCCGCATACAATGGTTAGATACGTTACGCAAGTAGCGACCGCATTATATTTTATAATTCATAAGATATATGACGATATGAGTTTATTAAAGTAAAGGTAAAAAAAATATTCAAAAATTACTTAAATTGTTTAAAATTAACATTTATTATAAATTAATGTTTCAATATTAAATATTGTGTGTAATGCGATAGTTTATTTCTACTTGTTGCCATATGTATAATTAAAAGTAAATAATGCAAGCAAAAAATAATTATTGCTTTATAACTTACAAACATATAAGAAAGGAAACTAAAAGTATAAACTCAGAGTAAATAAAAGCTCCAGATTCTTTATTGTACTTAAAAATAAGATTTATAGGAGTAGGCAGAAGGAACTTAGTGTTAAAATACTCTGTTTCCCACTTTCTGAACCATATCCGAGACATTGCGCAAGATATTATTACCAGAGATAATGAAAATATTTCATTCCTACGAGTGGGAATTGAACTCAAAATCGTCCGCTCTCTCTCAATAGTCAGACACTGTGCCTCTAAACAACGTTGGCCTCAGAAATGAAATTTCAGTTTACAATTATATTAAAATTGTCGAGTCAACAGAAACGAAGAGAAAACGTGAAAAAAAAACGTTATATTTCTGCAAAAAACGGGATATAGCGTGAGGCTGATAAAAAGAAAAAAAAACGTTTAAATGGCATATCCTGCATAAACCTGGATATATGCTGCATAGCAGGTAGAAAGAATCTAGCATAACAACTATTTTCCACTCTCAGCGTGCAAATCGGGAATTGTCCCGATTACTAATTATATATTATATACTATACTATTAATTGACACTTAACACGCATTGGCGTGTTAAGTGGTAAAACCCGTATCATGGATATAGCAGTGTAGGCAGAGGAAACATAATATTAAGACATTCCATTCTCCAGTTTCGAGTAGTGGAACTCAACGCCGCGCTTTGCCTTATTATCTGAGCGTAGAAATGAAAATATTAACAAATAATAATTCATTTCCCCGAATGAAAGTGAAACCGAAGCCAAGTCTCTATCCACTCGGGATATAGGAATCGTCATAAGTGAAAAATAAAAGAAAGTTTTATAAGGAAGATGTGCGAAATAAATGATAAATCTATACCAAGCTTCTGTCTTAATAAGGCTTAATTTTCTCTGTCAAGATTCTATACAAGAAGCCTTTTATTTTATTTTTTCCCTCGTGGCGCAGTGGGACGGTGCTTTACTTATTTAAAGGAATAAGTCAATTATTGGTATTAAGTTTCGTCATTCAACACGACATGTCTCCAATTTGTGTTGAAAAAACAAAATCTTGACTCTTGACCCTACCCTATAATGTGGAATAGAAAGCCCGCCAAAAAAAACTTTTTCTAAAACATTAATCAAAACATTATTTAAAAACCTTAGGGCGTGAATGTTATATAGAATCATAAATCTATTTATAGTTTTTAACCGACTTCTGAATGAGAAGGAGTTTATCAATTCGACTGTATTTTTTTATGTTTGTTACCTCAGAACTTTTTACTGGGTGGTATGGTTGTTTTATAATTGTATGGTATAATGGTATGGGAAAATCACATAAGTCTTCAATTAGGTATGTGCGCGATAAATGAACGAATAACTCAACATTACACTTATTTAGAAAACGTATAAAAATTTGAACGTAGCGGGATTCCAACATGCGTCTCCTGGAAACCGATCAGGCGCTCTACCACTAAGCCACACGTTAGTGGTCAGATCTCGGACGCATGATCGGTTTCCAGGAGACGCGGGTTCGAGTACGTTCAATTTTTTTTGGAATAACACTTTAAAAATGTTAAAAATAACTCAATATTATACCAACTGATTCCAATTTAAGGATAGTTTGGTAAAAGTTTGGTTAGGTTCCGATTGAAATTGAACAAGTTTGTTTTTTTTTTGGTAAAAAATATAAATATACTGAAATAGTTACAAGGAAAAACAATGTTAAAATTGGTGTCAGAAGTGAGATTCCGCATTTCTTTTCAACCAACTTCAAAAAAGAGGATGATTTGATTGTTCTTATTTTCGACTTAATCATTTTCGATTTTCGTCAATATGCCAAAATGTTAGTTTGCACAAAAATAATACCTAATTAAGATTGAAGTTTTACATAGAACAACCACTATATACTCGTTTAAAAAGCATCCTTTTAAGGTCTACCCATAACTTAAAAAAGTAAAAAAAAAAATACAAAAAAACCGACTTCAAATAAATTAAATAAATTAATTTTCCATAAAATAAAACGTACTTTGATTTTGTTAAGCAACCGTTGACACCGACTTCAAAATTATAAAAACTTTTTAAAATTATTTTTTGTTTAATAGATATTTAATACATAATAATACAAAATGGTTTTTTGTTTTATAATATATTTTAATAATATTTTTGTAAATCACAGAATGACAACGATCAAAGATTTGGTATAAGCTTATTACAAGGCAAGACGAGCGGCGTATCCGAGACCAGCAGCGTAGCCGTGGGCACCGTAGAGGGAGCCTTGGACAAGGGGGGTGGCGATAGCTCCATGAGCCAAGGGAGCGGACCATGCGTTGTAGGCGATGGGAGAGACGCGGGCGTAGGACAAGGGAGAGGCGTGTACAAGGGGAGAGGACAAGACGGCGTAGCCTCCGTGGTTCACTGAGCTGGAGGACGCAGAGTAGGATACAGAGGGAGCGTGAGCGGCGTAGGCGAGGGGAGAAACGTGGGCAGCGTAGGCGAGAGGAGCGGCGTGAGCAGCGTAGGCAAGGGGAGCGGCATGGGCGATGACAGCAGGGTCCTTGCGGACGACGGCGTTGAAGCCAGAGTGAGCATCGGCGGCATAGTCTACGACGCGACGACTGCCATCAGCCTCAACGAGGGAGTATTGGCCGACCACATTGTCTCCGACGCGGGACTCGTGCTGGTTTTTCACGTCGCCACTATGAGGGTCGTGCACTCCATAGGAAAAACTGCTGAAGTCAGCGCTGCCTTGAGCCACTGCCACGCACAGAGCGAGAGCTACGAACTGTATGAAAAAAAAAAGTTATATACTTGAAATAACGAAAAATTTTAGTATATTATAAAAAAAAATAATATACTTTAAATAACGAAAAATTCTACTATTACCTTGAATGCCATTGTACGTGTGTTTTACTCGACTCCTGAGTGCAACTGATTTGACTCTGTGATAGCTTCTATTTATATTAAATAAGAAGGCTTAGGTTTGGTAACGATATCCGAATAAAGCGATATTTTTAAATAAGCGTACGAGTTTTTGCAAAAATTTACATAAAATGTGAAATGATAAAAAAAAATGTTTTAATATAATCGTCTAGAATTTAAATAGAGTAAGCTACACAAAGTAATTATAAATCATTCGTAATTTATATGTGAGACTTGTAAAAATTGGTTACATCCATACAGACACAGACTTGCAGGTCGATACAGAAATAAAGTAAACGGTAGATGAGGTTATTCTTAACTAGTTTTATCTAGTACTAGATTCTGCCTGTGTTTTTAACATTTTTAAAGTGTTATTCCACCAGGAGGCGCAGGTTCGAGTCCCGCTATGTTCAAATTTTTATGCATTTCTAAATAAGATAAGACAATGCAGATGCAGATACAGTGGGTTACATTAAAATGATTAACGTAATTTAATATAGCTTTCCTCGATAAATATATTATAGGGGTATGCCCACCCAGTTTCGTTCGGTAGTTTTTTCTACTTGTGACTTTTTTTCATATTATTTTAAAATAGCTCCACACTACCCTCATTAACTTCAGTAATATACAATTTTCACGATATAATTTTAATAAATTTCTAATTTCAAAACTTCATACTACAAAATGTGTAATAATATTATGTACTCCTATAGATTTGCTTATTGTTTGTATCGCCAATACTTCTCCGTTTGATGACTTCTGTAGTTCAATCTTTACCAAATCAAATAGGGAGACCTAATCTATATCTTTTAGTACATTCTAGACGTTCTTGATGTCAAAATTAACGAAATTAACATTTGATGCTTTTAAACTCGAAGCATCAGCATTAGAAACATAATTAAAATATTAGGTACGTCCAAACCGCCTTCAAAGATTTCAATTATTTACGTCCGAATGGTTTTTTTAGTAATGGGATTAATGAACTACCTTAAAGATAGCAAAAGTGCATAGACAAAAATGGTTATTATTTTTTTCAAATATATATTATTTTAAAAAATATTCCACTTTTTGTTCCTCGCATACAAAGCGCCAATTTTAATTGTAAGGACCTAATATTACGAAATTGATCTTCTTATAATAATTGAACTCTATTAGTTTTGATAAATATCGATGTTAAATACCAACGATTCAGCATTCGATAAAATCAGCTTCACGCTGTATCCCGCAGGGTAGGAAGAAGGAACCTAGTTAAGATACTCCCTTCCCCACTTTCCGCTGAATTTGGAGGCATTGCGCTTAACAAAGTGGCGGAACTCAACGCCGCTCTTTGTCTCGACACTAGAGCGAAGAAAAGAAAATATACATTTAAATAAATATTTCATATCCTCGAGTGGGAATTGAACCCACAACCGTTACAGTCACACCCTTCTTCCCCTGGGCCACGGCGCCCTCTACCAAGCATTATATACTTAATAAATAAACATTTTACAGATAATTAATTAATAATGTCTACTTTTGGGTTTCTAAGAACTTTAATCTCTTTGTGGTTACTACTGAGAAAATTATAAAAGCTATGCACGCATTCCAGCTCCGTTTCTAAGATTCCTCGATCATTTTGAGTAATTTGCCTGGTTGATAAGATAGCAGTCTGGCAGATACAGTTACAGAGAGCTAGAAATTTGCTTTACATAACAAACCTCTTTATATGAGAGAGGTTAAATTGAGTGTATATCGATTTTTCTCTCTGAATTGGATTCTCTAATTCCCCGTTTATTCTTCAATAACAGTTGATACAAGAAATTATTAAAAATAATATTTTTATTAACTGTTTTAACCTTCTTACACTAACTTCATGCGTAAATGATTTAAGAATTTGGCAATTTTAAGTACAATTTCATGCAAGTCGTATTTAGAAGATCACGCATCCACTTATAAATTTATATTGGCAATTAAACAATATACAAATTTGAGTTTCAATACAATTTATAAAATTAATAGTGTTTTCGGTGGTTAACCACTCTAACGTATTAACGCCATGACCTACAGAATCTTTAGCTAGATGGAGATCCCTTTTAACCGACTTCAAAAAGGAGGAGGTTTTTCATTTTGTAGATAGAGTACATGAATTACGCCTAGCCTTCTGAACCAATTTACGTGGTTTTTTTTTGATCGGTGCGTAATAATTGCAATTTAGTCCTATAAAAGTTTTATCCAGTTCAGCCTGTTTTTATTTTATAAGCATTGTTGTTAACTTACTTCTACCCTCCGTATTATTATTATATTTTTATTAAGGGGTTAAATTTTTATAGATTTATTTAATTTCATATATTCATTTGTATAGCAAGCCTAAGTGTATATTTATTTAAGGCTACATATGTTTCTCTTAAATAAAATTATATAAAAAGAGAAAAATAAAAATATATTTTTTGTTCTTTTTAAATTTTAATATTTTTTTTTAATCACAGAATGGTAATGATCAACGATTTGGTATAAGCTTCTTACAAGACAATACGAGCGGCGTATCCGAGACCGTGGGCACCGTAAAGGGAGCCGTGGGCAAGAGGGGCAGCAATAGCTCCATGAGCTAAGGGAGCGGACCATGCGTTGTAGGCGAGAGGAGCGACGCGGGCGGCGTAAGACACGGGAGCGGCGTGCACAAGGGGAGCAGAGAGGGCGGCGTAGCCTCCGTGGTTCACCGAGCTGGACGAAGCAGAGTAGGATACGGATGGGGCGTGGGCGGCGTAGGCGAGAGGAGCGACTTGGGCAGCGTAGGCCAGGGGAGCGGCGGGAGCCGCGACCACGGCGTGAGCGGCATGAGCGATGACGGCGGGGTCATTGCGGACGACGGCATTGAAACCAGAGTGGGCATCGGCGGCGTAGTCTACGACGCGGCGACTGCCGTCAGCCTCAATGAGGGAGTACTGGCCAACCACGTTGTCTCCGACGCGGGACTCGTGCTGGCTCTTCACGTCTCCGCTGTGGGGATCATGCACTCCATAGGAAAAACTGCTGTAGTCAGCGCTGCCATGAGCGACTGCCACGCAGAGAGCAAGTACTACGAACTGTAGGAAAAAAAGGAAAATGTAAACATAATATTTATTACATATTAAATCACAAAGTGTAAAATGTTTTTATCAAAATTTTATTCATCTATTACCTTGAATGCCATTGTACGTGTGTTTTACTCGACTTCTGAGTTCAACTGATTTGACCCTGTAATAGCTACTATTTATACTAGATACAAAGCTGTAACTTTGGAAGCGAAACCGGAAAAAAGAAATACTTTCAAATATGCGTAGTAGTTACGCCAAAAATATAAAATATAAAAACATGAACAATTTGGAACAAAACATGAACAAAATGAAAAATTTGGAAAATTTAAACAATTTTAAATCCTTACATTTCATACACTGTAATTTTAAATGGTTGGAAGAATACTTATCAATAACTCACTTAAGGTAGTTCGCCGATTTTGGTTTTTTTGACAATAAGTATGAAGCAAAAATCCCAAGGCCGCCCGACCTACGTCATTTTAGCAAAGCTGAAATTTTGAAGACTATTGGTATAATATGTAATTAAGATAATATGCATACTCACTAACTTGAAAGTAGGGCTTTTTCAGAGGTAGTGACAAATAAAGGCATATCTCTATCTGGGAGGATGATTGAGTCATCGGATTGGTCTGGGTGCTTATAAAGGATCTTGAAATAGTCCGTAAATAATATATATAAAATTAAAGCAATACTAGCAATAGTATAACGTAGTTTGCCCTAATTTTAAACAATCTTTATAACGTCTGGCAAAAGTAAAGGCTCACGTAAACGTCTGGTATATTTAAATACGAGCGTTTCTACTTTAACGTAGGTGAACGTGTACTTTAAGTTGGTGCTATCTCTGAAAAGGCCCCACTTTCAAGTTAATAGGTACGCGTATAGTTTTAACAAAATATTAATCTATTATTCCTCAAAATTTCAGCTTTGCTAAAATGACGCAGGTTTGGGGGCCCTAGGATCTCAGTCTATAGCGTTCTATTACAGCTGTGGTGATTTTCCAATATCTTCATGTTTAATAACACTCGCAAGGAAAAAGACGAATCGATTAGAATAAGAATCATCAAAATTGGTCAATCAGTTTGGTCTCGACACCATATATAGACCGAAAAACCAAATATTTTTTTTTGCGTCGCGCAGTCAGTAAAAACCATTTGGACAGTACAATGATTGATTCAACAAGTGATACTACTACTAGATGATTATCAGATACTTTTTTCAGAAAACTCGTTTTGTTTACATACATATATCATTTACTCTATTTTTAACTTCTCGCTGTAGGCAGAGAGAATTTAGTGTTAATAAACTCCGTTTCCCAATTTCCATCGAACTCTGGAGGCATTGCTTGTTGACTGGCGGAACTCAACGCAACGCTTTTGCCTGGACACCATCTAAATATGATGTTGCCCTGCTAAATATGAAGTTACTTCAATCAGTACGTTATATTAGTTAAAATAATTAATTTTATACTAGATTTCCTAATATTATGTAATATAAAATGTATGAGAATGTGTTTACACAACGTCATAGCTATAAGTCAAGGTCAACCTTAACTTCCTTTTTTTCTTACATTCTTTGTACGTATGTTAAGTATGTTTAAAAAGGAAACTCTAATAAAACATTTATTCGTTTATAAATTATTATTTTTTTTATTATTGCGTACTATTTTGAGTATGAAGCGAAAAATTAGTGACAAGTAGAACCGTTCTTCACTTTCAATAAATTAAAGGTGATGCGTTTCGGTTGCAATTACAAGAAATTCCCTTCTTCTTGAAAGCAAAGTTGGGAAGATAACTTTGGAGTAACAAGCCTACAAAATTTCACTAGTCGTCGCCCGCAATTTTGCTTGCCTAGACTTTGAAATGTAAAAAATCTCGTTGTTTCCCGTTTCTGTCGAAACTTGTAGTAAAATTATCCCTTAGTGCTCCCATACACTCCCTAATCTATTTACATGCAAAATTTTAACTCTTTGAATTCAGTGATTTCGTCTATGCGTTGTTTGTCATTGAGTAACGGAAGAGTCTTTAACTGTGCTGCTATTAATCCTTAATAAAACTTAAGAAATATGAAGATCTAATAAACTTAGGCTTTCTTGTGGATTATGGTTTTATTTACAAAAAAACTTAACTGGAAAAAGCCTTAATATCAAAACATTCTGTTTTGGGGAAAGCATTTATTGAGATATACCTACTACAAATTAATTGGAAAAAAAATGTTTTAATAATGGTACAAAATAATATAACAGTATTATTAAATTACTAGATATGCTAGTCTATGTATACAGCCTTGTTAAACTTAAATATTGCACAGGAACTATCGTTATCGTTTGATTTGCTAAAATTTTTATGTACTTACATTAATTAAATATTAAGGCTGGTCGAGGCCAGTCGTGGCGCAGCGGCACGAGGTGTGACTGTAAAAACCGACTGGTTGTGGGTTCGATCCCCACTCGAGGAGATGAAATATTTACTTAAATTTATATTTCCATTTCTTCGCTCTGCTGTCGACGCTAAACGTGGCGTTGAGTTCTGCCACTCAACACGCAATGCCTCCAGAATTCGGCAGAAAGTGGGGAACGGAGTGTCTTAACACTAGGTTCCCTCTGCCTACCCTGCTGTGTGCGGGATACAGCGTGAAGCTGAAATATTAATTGATATTTTTAATTGTTTTTTTTTTCATTTATTTGACAGCAATCAAGATGGTAGTGGGTTTGACTCCCACTCGGGATAATACAATATTTAATATTTTCATTTTCTCACTTTGGTAACGAGGCAGAGCGCGGCATTGAGATTCGCCACTCAACACACAAGGCTTCATGAAATCGGTGGAAAGTCATAATATTATATTCCCAAGTTCCCTTTGCCTATCCGGCCATGTGTGGGATACAGCGTGTTACGATTTTATTTGGGAATACATTATAGAGTAAAAAAGTTTTTTTTTGCAGTAGTCGTGGATGCTTAATTAAATATCAAGATGCTAAAAAAATGTGATGATATTATTAACTTTTGTATTTCTAATTAATTCAATTATTAGCAAGGATGTGAATGGTAAATATATATAACCGTATAATAGAAACACAGATACATAATTTACCAAATATTACCTAATCAAGGAACAATCAATTACACTGCCAAGACATAGGATATAATATGTAATAAAAAAAGAATGTTTCCTTGTGAACGTAGGTCAATGTTTCGAGTCTTTCACAAGTTCCTGCTACAAATCTGATTACGTTGCACACGCACACGCATATACCTACTTTAAAATTACTAGCACTATATAAAGGCCGCCGTTCCTCAATGAGTATTAGTTGTTTCGTACACAGCAAACAATACAACATGTTCTCCAAGGTAAAACAGCATGCAATGCAAAGCAATACGAAAAAAATAAATTACAACATTTTAATTATATGAAATAATATAACTATTTTTATACTAACAATATGATTTTACGTTTATTTCAAGGTCGCAGTTTTCGCTTTGTTGGTCGCAGTAGCTCAGAGCAGCGCTATCCATGGCGCTGACTACAGCAGCTTCTCCTATGGAGTGCACGACCCTCACAGCGGAGACGTGAAGAGCCAGCACGAATCCCGCGTCGGAGACAACGTGGTCGGCCAGTACTCCCTCATCGAGGCTGACGGCAGCCGCCGCGTCGTAGACTACGCTGCTGACGCCCACTCCGGCTTCAACGCTGTTGTCCGCAAGGATCCCGCCGTCATTGCTCACGCCGCTCACGCCGTGGTCGCCGCTCCCGTCGCTCCCCTGGCCTACGCTGCCCACTCCGCTCCCCTGGCCTACGCTGCCCACGCCGCTCCCCTCGCCCCCTCTGTATCCTACTCCGCGTCATCCAGCTCAGTGAACCACGGAGGCTACGCCGCCCTGTCCGCACCCCTCGTGCACGCCGCTCCCTTGTCCTACGCCGCCGGCGTTGCTCCCGCCGTCGCCTACAACGCATGGTCCGCTCCCTTGGCCCATGGAGCTATCGCTGCACCTCTTGCCCACGGCTCCCTCTACGGCGCCCACGGTTACGCCGCTGGTCTCGGATGGTAAATAATACGTTATACGTAAACTGTGATCCTAGTTAGATAAAAATGGCAATAAGTTATGACTGCACGTCATGTATACTTCAATGTAGAATAACGTCCCGAATGTGTAATACTCATACAAGTAAGAGCCTCATGTAAATATTATTTAACTCATCAATAAAATATTTAAAAAGCAAAAGATTTTCTTTTATATAAACACCTCATAAGCAAAACCGTGTGTTAAAACTAGTTTTAACATTTATATTACAAATCTCTTCTCTGCTTCTGTTCTGAACAGAACGAAAATGTGCACTTGGTCACCCTGGTATATATATTTCGGTTATATTATATAACAATTACAATCGTTATAGGCACAAATTACAAACGTATATATTTTTTTATATTCAAATAATATCTGTTCATAGTAAAAAGACATGTTTTATATATTTGTACTACATTTTTCCTCGATATATTCAGTCGTTTTTAAGATTAGCTAAAAATAGAGAAAAGAAAAAATAGAGAAAAGTTGCACTTTATTCACTTAGTTTTTTAATTGTATTAAATAAATCAGCTTCACACTGTATCCCGCAGCAGGGTAGACAGACGGAACCTAGTGTTAAGACGCTCCGTTCCCCACTTTCTGCCGAATTCTGGAGGCATTGCGTGTTGAGTGGCAGACAACAACGCCGCGTTTTGCCAGATCGAAGAAATAGAAATATAAATATAAATTAATATTTCATCTCCTCGAGTGGGGGCGCCACATTGCATTATTTACCTAAATTTCACTATTAGCGGTTTCTTTATTAGTAAATGAAATACTCCACGGACATTGGTCGTCCGTCCTTCGTCTGCTCCGGACATAAATTTATACAATGCGTATTATTTTTTTTATATAATATTAGTTGCAATCACTAGTGGCCCATTCGAGGTTTCGACCGCGTACTACATATAATTATTAGAATTATTAATAAGATTGATTATTAAGGGCGCCGCCAGCGGGACTCGAGACAGGGTGTCGAATTATATTAATTTTACATTTTCTATAAAAGTATACGTCCAAATTACATGCTATAAAAGCCGAAACATTATCTTCATTAAATTTCTTTGATAATGAAGTAACTTTAGCAATTTATATGATCATAAAAGCTTGTCGCGCCATAAAAACAGAAACAAACAAACTCTTCCGCTTTATTATATTAATATACATAGATAGTAAAAAAATACTTTGAACCAATATTATGTGAATATTAAAATAAACACATTTTATTCACCTGTGCCCGCACAATTATTTTAAATAAAACAAAATAATAATAAAATTAATCAGTGTTAACATTAACTGGATTAATTATAGTTAAAGTTTAATTGGCTTCTCTGTGTGGCGGTTGTTGGACATAAAAACTTACCTGTACTCTCTATACCTATACGGTATTAACATTTATTTGCTAAAGTCAACTTGTTATTACATCACGGCAATGTCGATTGTTGAACAATGAAAGTAGCCAAGCCTTACGCAAAATCCTAAAGATTTTGTAACTAAATTATCATACAACTTACTCAAGCTTTTGATAAAATTAGATATAGAGAAAGATTTATTAGGAAACGTGTCAGACGGTTGTAGGTTCGATTCCCAGTCAAAGGTATTCTTATAAACATATTATTTTTGTAACTTCCGTCTAAATGACCAAATGTATATATTTAGGTGACGCTTGCTTTTAAGCTTTAATTTTGTTAAGTGTTGCTTAGATTGCTAGGCAAGGTAGGATCGAACCCGCAGCTACCTCATTAAAACGTAAGTAACAATAAAAAAATGAAAAATTGTGAGGGATTGTCGTGGCGTAGTAGCACAGCTTTTGCTTATCAACACGATTGTGGGTTCCATAACTAGTCGGGGCAATAAATTATTACGTATTGTCTCAAAAATTATTATATAGAATAGGGAAAGGAGTGTCTTAACACCAGAGGTTTGTGAGATGCAGTGTGAAGCTAACATAAAAAGAAATATTGAAATTGATAATATCATCAGCTAGTCGTGGTACAGGGAATCAAGGTTCGATTCCCACTCGAAGAAATGAAATGTCTAATATTTTCAATTTCTTCTCTCTGGTAACAAGGCAAAGCGCGGCGTTGAGTTCTGCCATTCAACACGCCAGAATTCGGCGAAAAGTGGGAAACGGAGTGTATTTATTTATTTGTTTACGTAAAAAGTACCTTCAAAACGCGGCGTTGAGTTTCCCAATTAATTAACAATCTCTCTCAAGACTCTGACATTGGGTTTGGGGAACGGAATGTCTTAACACTAGGTTCTGTCTTCGTATTCTGCAATATTCGGGATGTAAAAGCAAATAACATTAACACTACACAGATTCGGTAATCACGAGATATAATCATAATTTCGCTGTATCCCGTAAGGGCAAAGTAGGCAGAAGAAATTAGGCTTTGCAAGTTTTTTCTCCATTTTTTGCCCGAAAATTGATATAATGCATGTTGATTACCGGAACTCAACGCCGCGTTACTTATGATTTTTTAACAAAATTTAGGTTTAATCAGCTTACAACAAACAAAAAAAATAATTCCACAATTAATAATTAAACTCGAATAAACACTTATATTAAACTAACAACAACAACAAAGTTACAAGTAAACGAGGAGTATAATTTCTCTGGATCACCTTGAGTATGTGGGGCAGTGAGGGCTGACACGATCTATTAAAAGAATACTGCACGGTACACGCGCACGTGGTAAATGGGTGTAAAAAATAACAATAATTTAGCTTATAATATTAACATTGAGGCCAGTCGTGGCGCAGGGGCACAAAGTGTGACTGTAAAATCCTGACTCTAGGGAATTTTCATTTCTTCGGTCTGGTGTCGAGGCAAAGTGCGGCGTTGAGTTCCGCCACTCAACACGCAATGCCTCCAGAACTCGGCGAAAAGTGGGGTATGGAGTGCCTTATCACTAGGTTCCATCTGCCTACCCTTCTGTGTGCGGGATACAGCGAGTGGCAGAACTCAACGCCGCGCTTAACCTCGACACCAGAGCGAAGAAATGGAAATATAAATTTAAGTAAATATTTCATCTCCTCGAGTGGGAATCGAACCCAGAACCAGTCGGTTTTGCAGTCACACCTCGTGCCGCTGCGCCACGACCGGCCTCGTAATATTCTTATTTCCTCGTTCTGTTAACAAGGCAAAAGCCGACGCTGAGTTTCGGCAGTGGACACACAATGCATCAAGTATTCGGCGGAAAATGGGAAGCGAACATTAGGTTCCCAGGTTCCCTCCGCCTACTATGCTAAGTGCAGGATATAGTGAAGCTAAATAAAACCATAATAATTTATAATTTTTCTCCTGACTGTAAACGCATTGGTTGTGGGTTCGATTCTTACTCGTGTCAAATGAATTATTTTAGTAGAGTTTTACTCTTAAAAACGCAATATCTCGAATTCGTTTGGAAAGCGGAGAACAGAGTGTTATAACTCTAGGTTTGCTCTGCCTATCCCTATATCGTTATATATATCGTTATATCACTCTACTCTCTTCTCTTATTCTTATTATTGTTTTTAGATGGCAGTATTTTGTTTGTCATACCATTAAAAAAAATATGCTTACTTTAGCTTTTTTAGAAATATATATTGGATTTGAAGCCGCGCCTCTCGGAAACCGTGATACCTAAAGTATGGAATAGCACTTTAAAAATGCTTAGTTTTGATTTGTCTCTTGTACAATCTAAGCTTGTCACATTACTACTTTGTAACTGTTAGCAGATTAAATATAAAAACAGCTTTGCTAAACGATTTTCATGTAATTTTTTATACTTGCGGAGCTTAAATGAATTAAAATGATATATAAATATGTATGCATTTTAGAAAATTATTTAATTTAGTTATTGAAAATTAAAATAAATTCGCTACACGTGATCTCTAAAGAATTTTGTAAAATCACTTTAATATACATATATAGAGACATTCAATCCTTCAAAAGCTTTGTAATCATTGTGAACAGTAAAACTTACTTAGCAATTTGTATAGTGGAACTAACATAATAATAAATATGAACCACAGTGGACGCTTAAGTTACATTCATTCATAGAAATATATTACAAGACCATGTATTTAGACCAAAGACAATTAACGTAACTTAACTCTCGTGTATGTATGTACACAATTTTTTTTTTTGCTTCACGCTGTATCCCGCACATAGTAGGGTTTGGCAGAGCCAACCTAGGAACAACATGTTAAGACACTGTTCCCATTAAGCCACGTTCACCTTCAGTGACGGATACCACCGCGGAGCTTAATCTGGTTACCAGAGGGAGGAAATTAAAATATTAAATATTTTATTCCCCTGAGTGGGAATCGAACCCTCAATTTAGTCGGATTACTTGCGCCCCTGCACCACGCCGGTCGTAAGTTATTTTTAAACTCTCCTATTATCAATATTTTGTTGGCAATCAAGAGAGAACGGTTACTTCATTCTCAATTTTCCTTCCAAATATCTACACAAAGTAAGAAAAGAAACTTTTCAAACGTTTTGTGTGAATAATTCTTATATAACAATAAAATAAAATAAATTTATAAACAACCACAATGACTTGGCGCCAGCTAACGGATGACAGGTGACGAGTGATGGGTGACGGATAGACGGACAAATTAATATTTGAGATCTAATTCAAATGCGTGTTTTAAGCATTCTTTTGAAACAGAAACAGTGTTAAATATAATAAATTTAATAAATTAATATAATAATTATTATGTTAAATATTATTATTATTTTATTGAAGACTAGCGGCCCGCTCACGGCTTCGCCCGCTTAAAATACATGATTATTGATTTAAGCAGAATTGATTGACAACTATAATAAAATAAAATAAATAAATAAATCAGCTTCACGCTGTATCCCGCACACAGCAGGGTAGGCAGAGGGAACCTAGTGTTAAGACACTCCGTTCCCCACTTTCTGCCGAATTCTGGAGGCATTGCGTGTTGAGTGGCAGAACTCAACGCCGCGCTTAACCTCGAC